>APFE030420712.1:11671-30602 GCA_000404065.3 Pinus taeda
ATCTTAAAGAGGAAATGTGCCAAGCACCGGTCTTAGCTACACCGGACTTCACAAAAACCTTTATTGTGGAATGTGATGCTTCAGGAAATGGAATTGGTACTGTTCTAATGCAAGATGAAAGACCCATTTATTTTGAAAGTCATCCAATCAAGGGAAAGTTTTTACACAAACCTATTTATGAGAAGGAAATGTTGGCAATACTCCATGCACTTAAGAAATGGCGACCCTACCTAATGGGAAGACACTTCAAGGTAAAAATAGATCATGATAGCCTTAAATACTTTTTAGAACAAAGATTATCCTATGAAGAGCAACAAAACTGGGTGACAAAGATGTTGGGTTATGACTTTGAAATCATCTACAAAAAAGGGAAGCAAAATGTGGTGGTAGATGCACTCTCAAGAAAGGATGAGGACGTGGAAGCATTGTTGTGTGCCCTTTCTATTATCCAACCAGATTGGATAAACGAAGCAAGGGAGGAATGGAAGAATGATGCAGAAGTAGGGGCACTTATTCGAAAGTTAAAACAAGATTCCAGTACGTCCGATACATTTAGCTGGAAAAATGATTCGTTATGGTACAAAGATCGCATATACCTTTGTAAGTATTCCCAGCTGAAACAAAAGATTCTTATGGAATTGCACACTTCTCCCTTAGGAGGGCACTCAGGTTTTTAAAAAAATACCATAGGGTTAATAAGGAAATTTTTTGGGATGGCCTTAAATTAGATATTCAAAATTTTGTGGCAGAATATTTGGTTTACCAACAAAATAAAGTTGAAACAATTAAGACACGGGGTCTATTACAACCTTTATCCATTCTAAGCCAACATTGGGAGGAGGTTTCAATGGATTTTATCACAGGTTTACCCAAGTCTGAGGGAAAGAGTGTCATCATGGTGGTAGTTGACAGACTTACCAAGTATGCACACTTTTGTGCATTATCACATCCATTTAAAGCTAGTATAGTTTCTACTGCATTTATGTAAACAATTCAAAAGCTACATGGAAACCCAAAGATTATTGTAAGTGACAGAGATCATATTTTCACTAGAAATTTTTTGATAGAATTATTTTCTTGTCTTGGTACTCAGTTAGCTCATAGCTCATCTTATCATCCTCAATCTGATGGGCAAACTAAGATAGTAAACAATTTTTTGGAAGGATATCTTTGTTGCTTTGTATCGGATAAATAGACACAATGGGTCAAATGGTTGCCTCTGGCAGAATGGTGGTATAACACTTCCTTCCATACAACAACAAAAATGACCCCATTATGGAACTTTATGAGTATCAGCCACCATCCATCACATCATATTTAAGAGAAAATTCTAAGGTTCAGGCAGTGGAACATCACATCGAACATCAACAACAAGTCCTCCAACTCTTAAAGGATAACCTCGTGTTTGCATAGAATAGAATGAAACAATAGGAAGATCAACATCACAAAGAAAGAAGTTTTGATGTAGGTGATTGGGTATTCCTACGGCTACAACCATATAAGCAAATGTCCGTCAAGCAAGCTAAAAAGGATAATAAATTATCACCAAAGTATATGGTCCATACAAGGTGTTGCAAAATATTGGTACTATGGCATGCAAATTGGAGCTTCCTGCAGCTTCTAGATTGCACCCAGTTTTCCATGTTTCATGTTTAAAGAAGGTTATAGGTGACAAGCTCCCAATTCAAACAATATTGCAAGAACTTGATGAGGAAGGAAAAATTATATTGGAATCGAAAGCAGTCACAGAAACAAGAACTCGACAGCTACGGAATCGATCAATTTCAGAGTATCTTATCAAGTGGAAGAACTTATCAGCTGAAGATTCCACATGGGAGGATGAGAATTTTATAAAAAATTATCCAAAACTACTCAAGCGTTGAGGACAACACTTTTTTGAAGGAGAGGCACATGTTGGGTCCCTATAATACTAGTGATTACCCCATTACTACTGTATTTATACCCCTTATTAATATTGTTGTGCTCCTATTGTCCCCATATTGTTATTACTGTGCCCCATAGAATCCCTCTATTGCTATTTTTGTGGCTTTATATTATTATTGTTAGGTCGACTGGGTTATATTGTTGACTCCTTAGACTCCTAATATAGAAAGGAGGTTTTTCATTTGAATCATCCAAGAATTGTTCATTTATGTAATGTAAAGGAGGTTGCCCCCTCGAAGAGGTTGAATTCTAAGGCGTTGATCTATCTTTTCTATCTTTTCTTGAGCTAGTTTCATAATATCATTCATGTTGATTCCTAGATGTGAAGGTGGAGGGATCATGACAAGGTCTTGTGCATCATTGTAGGACTAGTGCAGCCTACAAATTATTCATTTAAGGAGGTGGAGAGCTTGTGACCTAAAATCCAGCTATATTTGGCATGAGTGAAGTGTGAATTCTTGATTGATCCTCTATTACAATACTCTATTAATGATGTTCATGGGTGCATGGTCCAACATTGAGTTTTTGGAACAAAGAAACTCCTATTTTGTCTATAAATTTGAAGCCCAATGAGGACTCTCTCTATTAATTTGATGTTTCTATTTCGGCCAAGGATTCACCATGACTTTCCTATTGTTCTTCAATTCTTCCCTTAAGCCATAGAGCTTTCCTCCTTCTCGAGCTTTCGTGTCAGTGCTGCTCTGATTCACTTCTCTAAGTTTGTCATCCCTCCCTTTTGTGCATTATCATCTCTCCCCTTTTCATCTCATGGTATTTCTTTGAATTTATCTTAGGTCAGGTTGTGAAGACTTGGTGCAACACTCCTTGTTTCATCTCGACTATTGTCTAGATGCACTTCAGGCCTGCGAGTGCCTAGCTCTAATTAAATCTCCTCTTAGTCTTCTTAAAGTCCATTTCCCTCTTGACGCTGCTTTACCGAGAATGGGTTTTAACCTTGGCATTATAAGACAACCAAGCATGCCCCAATATAGAGCTAGGTTGCATTGGGGTGATATCTATTATCGTGATGTGAATGACCGAGCTCAATAGAGAGTAGAGCTCTCACCAAGGGGATATAAAAAGCACACGTCACCTCAAATTCAGGAATAAATTGTTGAGGCAAAGCATGACATAAAAGTTGGGTGGGAATGTCTATAAGATATTGAGATCATAGGTGAATTTGTAGAATGGATATATGTCGGGTATACTAGGGGAAGTCTAAATCAATGCATGCACACTATTTGATATATAATGGCATATGAAAATTTTTCTTGGGAGAGTACTTCTAAATAGAAATGAAGTTCATGAGGAGATTTTGATGATGCCAAATGAGCTGCAAATAATGGGATAAGGATTGGGTCGACATCTACAAATGATTGAAGGAAACCTGGACCTCCCTCTAGACCCAAGTTTCTCACTAAGGAGCAATAAAGAGCCCACCGCTATCGAAGAACCAAAGTCTCATAAAATGGGTTGATGCATTATGTCTACTCTACTACTCGTTATTTTCATGTTATATTATTTTAGTTATTTGGACATGATAGTATTACAAGGCCTTAAGCCTCATTGTTTTTTTGTAATAATTTTGACTTCTAGAAGTAATATAAATTTTTGGATGCTTAAAAAGTTTTAGTTCTTTCACTCATCTAGTTTCCTTAATGGTAGGCTAGAGCAAACCATGATGTATATTTTCTTCTACTCATAATGAAATGAAATTTATTACTGACAGAAAAAAGGAAAGTTAAATTATTGGAGAGTAGAGGAAGCATGAACTTCGCGCAAATTGAAAATTTCCAACATGTTAGGTCACTAGCTCTCTCACAACGTTTATGCGAGTATCAATTTCTCCATTGTTTTTGACATTTCCTAGAATATTATCCATTGTTATCCACTACTATTTTTGTAAGGTGTTTTTGGATTCGTAGTCAATCCTCTACCTCACCTTTGATAGACTAAATGTTTTGTCCAACTTAGGTTAAGTCATTAGACATTTGATTTTAATCACAAACCAATCAATCCACCATAAATTTCCTCAAATTATTTCTCTCATGATTTATATAAATCTAAATTAACGCATTGTGAAAATATTTGGTTGTCATGAATTTTTGTTTTATGAGTAAGGGTCAACTTCAAATTTTAATGATATTGGTCCATTGCCTTACACAAAGGACTCTCCTCTCCTTTAATAGATGATGTTGAGTCTTAAAACATCTACCAAACTTACAATAAGATTCTCCCTTACCAGCCATATGATATAATTATTATATTTTCCATGATAAAACATGTGAGACACTAAAATCAATATTCTCCCCTTCATGATTAAGGGAGTGGCACAACCTCATACATACCATTGTCACCAACCCATCTATTTCTGTAATTTACACTTCGTATATTTAATTGATTTTCATTTCAACATCAATAAAATAAGTTTGCAAATGTTATTGTTCTTAGTGTTAGCTCTATAGATATGCAAAACCAATTCTCTGAGACTTCAATTCTCCTCTTAGTGGAACAAACGAAACTCTAAATTAAAGAATATCGTTTCCCAATCTTAGATTCTTAGACTATTTTCTAAGTACAATAAACAAAAGAATATTGTTTGGTGCATGTGCAACTTTGGATAACTTATTTCTTATTGGTATTATTATTCAGGTTTCATCATGTATTCGCAGTCTTGCTCCTTGTTTCTTAAGACCACACATATATAATTATAATTATAGACTATGCATTGTTCGTTGTTAACCCAACATTATATTTTTTTCTAATATTTTTTTCTCTGAAAGAGTTGAGTTGTATAAGTTTGTTAATTATAACACCTGTTTTATTCGTATAATTTCCAGTGTGAATCATTATATTAAATGAAAAGGTTGTAATTATTTTGATTTTTATTTGAAAAGCTTAATTTTTTTAGCATTTTTAAGTGGTATTATTTTGTCGAATTCGAAAAAAAGACTTTGTTTATATTTTATCACCTTTGAAGAAATCCAAAGTTTATTGATTATATTTTTTATGTTATTTGATGTTAATTTGTTTTATTTATTATTATTGTGATAACAAAAATTAATTAGTGATTTTATATTTGTGTAAGACAGAGTTGATTTCAACTCTTATTATTATAATTTTTAGGTGTTTATTTATGACTCTTTTGTAGATACAAGAAAGTTATGGTCTAAACATGTGACCTTTACACAAGGAATGAATAATCATAATTTAAAAGATCAAAAGTATATCTGTATTTTAACCAATGTAAAGAAGAAAATCAACATTGTTAAAATAATAACAAATTCTTATGAATTTCATAGTTAAACAAGGCATTGGACAATTCCTAAAATGCGATAGGATGAAATAATTTGTCATCTTAGTGATACTAAGTGAGTTGAAGATGAAAAACACTTTCTCTTATAATGTTCACCATATACCTAGATTAGATTTCAGTTTCAAAGATATATCACATTCCCAACCTTCCTAATATTTCAATTCAACAAAATTATGGTGATATTAGAATGATTCTCTTAAAATTTTTCAATCATATAAATAAATTTTTGAAGGAAGCTAAATAATCTTTTAAGGTTTGATGGGTCAAATTTGGTCTTAATGGAAATTCGTAGTGTCATCATTGCCATCATCATCATCGTCATAAAATTATTGAAGAAAAAAAATGAAAAAGAAAAAGAATAAAAATAAATAAATAAATAAATTTTTGCTCGTGGTGGAGAATCATCATCGTCATCATCATCATTTCAGTATGTCATCATCACATTTTTTCCTTTCATTTAAAAAGCACAAAATATTATTGATGATAACTTTGTCATATATGTGTGTGTGTGTGTGTGTAATTTTCATATTTATAAGGAATATGAAAATTTTAATTATTCTTAGGAGATGTTAAATAAAAAGCTTTAAATTTTTTAGGATTTTGAATTGAAAAACTTAATTATTTAGATTTTTTTAAATGCATTTTTTGCCTTTTCTAATTATATAATAATAAATTTAGTATTTAAGATTTTTAACTTAATTTAATTTTAAGCTTGTAGGTGGGGTAGTTTGATTGGTGATGGTTGTGATATGAAGTCTTATGTAAATTATGTGGTTAAATTTTCAAACATCCTCACACTTACCTTGTGGGTTATGCGTGATGGCATGTACATGTATGAGTTCACCTAGGGGTTATAGTGGTAGCAATCAAAATCAATCACATGTCACGTGAGTATGAGACTATTCCAGTTGCCAATTTCTCTAGACAAATAATAATAATAATAATAATAATAATAATAATAATAATAATAATAATAATTATTATTATTATTATTAAGAAGAAGTTGTTTCACTCACAAGTTTTTTCATTTAACAAATAATAAAGTTTATAGAATATAAGTTTGTAATTTAAAGAAAATGTATATGCAAGAGTGGGGAGGGGTTTTCATGGTCTTGGAGGAAATATAGGAATATCATATTCATGGAATTTTGGCATTGTATCCAACAATCAAGCTGAAGTCTATGCCCTTCTAATGGGCATAGGTCTAGCATCATCTCCTGAAATGAAAAATCTAAAAGTTATGGGTAACTCTAAAAATATTGTTTGTTACCTTTACCTAGAAACCAATCGTAAAGACTAAACTATTAAATCTATTTTTCTTACATTAGACTCCTCTCTCTCTTATCCTTGATAACCTTTTTCTTTACCTGGAGATACAATAACATGTTAGTGGATCATTAAGCTAACAAGGCTCTGCTCGAAAATATGGAGCTTCAAGTTATCAACAATCATAAATACTTCCCCCAATCCTATGATAAGACATATTATTAAACCTCCTGACTAGCCCATTGCACATGTACCATCCTTGAAATTTATGAAATCCATGCATAATATGCCTTCTCCGCTACCCTGTACTACTCCGTTAACTCAGACTCTATTATATGCCCTTCCCACACCACTCCCTTGCTAAAGGTGGGATTTTGCATGCTTTGGTTGTCATGACAGTCCAATTGATTCATTATTTTTTCTTCATGGGCCTTGATCAACAAGGTACAAGTTTTTATTCTCCCTATATTTATCCTCATGAGGTTATGGTATCTTTGGCCTCCTCCTTTGCATGCTCACCTCTATGTTGATTCATGTCTCCTTCCTTCACATTCATATACTCTAGTTCTCCTTGGATCATGATGTTAGGATGGCCCTCTACAACTTTGTTGCGATAAAATCGTCCCTCCCCTCTTGGAATATGAGATAATTGACATTTTCTCCTCCTCTTAAGCTATTAGCATATGCCTAGCAAATCTAGAATTCCACTTGGGAAAAAAGATGGAAGTTTTGATCTAGTTTCAAGAATTTATCAAACAACTCTAGTATTAGATAGATGCAATTCACAACATGCTCTCGAAACTCAACATTGGATGACACCTGGTTCCATACCCAACCACTCTTTTGGCAGTTTTGGATCCTCTTCAGTGAATGTAGCACATGACCCCCTTTTGAATCTTAACATCATAGGATTAATGGGTATTGATTTTGTTTTTGGTGTTAGGAGTTTTCTTGAGCCCTATATTACAAAAAAAATTATAAATATTTTTAATTTTTTTAAATTTTTGATAGGCTAGATAAAGTTTTGGACCCTGCCACATAGATATGGCCTCTTTCAAAATTAAGTTACAAGTTTTTGTACTCTTATAACATCCTTTTGGGTGCATTTTTGCTAAATTAATACATATATATTCACTTATTCATGTTTAAAAAAATATTTAGGTATTTATTTATTTTGTAAATTAGAATTTATTTATTAAACTGATATCATATTACATAATGTCAAACCCTCTTTCCATGGTATGTGAGATTGGAAACTAGATCAACGACAAAAGTTAATGTCGTTTATCCCAACTGTCCATGTACTAACTAGATACATACAAAATGATCTATTGGCCAAAACTTCATTATGCAATATACTATGCCACATTACTAGTAAATTAAAAGTGAAGTAGAAAATTTATAAGTTAACTTAAACCATCAAGGAGACATGAAAATATCAATAGTGCCTGGAATGGCTAGATTACCTGAAAGTGCAAGACTTATTTTATTGCAGAGCTACTCCTTAATGCTAGCCAATTCTTCATGTTCTTCCAATCCCTAATGGAGTAAAACCAAACAAGCATTATTAATTATAACAATCACATTTATTAAATATCATTTTCATAATTATATTTAACTGAACATACAAATTTTATTTATTTTTATGAGACAATTGTATTAAACAAATAGGTCTAAATTATTTTGAATTTTCAATTAATAATATGTAACTATTTCTATTTTTTTTAAATGTTCCACTTTTATTTTTAATCATATAATAGTGAAATTTAGTACTTGAGATTTGTGATATCCCTTGGCCTGATAAATTATGTAGTTAGATGTGCATAAATACATTTTGGCTAAGTATGCGACATTTTTCTTTTGTTAAGCTTGGCAGGACCCTTCATTTTCTATTTATAATCGACAAATTTACACCACATAGTTTGGCCACCAATCCTCATTGTAGGCCATCCAAAAGCAATAAAGTTTCAATATTTTTAACCAAGCTAAGTATATCTCTGTTTCATGACAAGACTCTATATGTCTATCTATCCATAAGCATGCATAATGTAAAGTAAATTCTAACTGGATATAGAAACAAAACGAAACCAGATAAACTGACTATCCTTGTTGCTCTTTCGATGCTAATTCCACCAGTGCTGGATCCTTGATAATTTCTCCAAGCATCTTAGTGAATTCAATGATGCATGGGATGTGCCTTTGAATTCTGTCCAATTGGATGTCCTACTTGTGGAGTTCGAATTTGATTCACTACAAATCTTGTTTGTAGTTTGGCATGCCTTGGAGAGAGAGATCCATCCCCACCGAGATCTGTTCCGTGGCCTTCCCCAATAGGGTTTTAATAAGCTAGTAGAGGTATAAAGTATTCTTGAATTGGTTTTTCCTTCCTCTGGTATTCCTAGGGTCTCGGACTAATTTCCTCCAATTCTCAATCTCCTCCTCTATCTCAATACTCTACTTGATTTCTTCCTCCCATTCTTCTAACAATTTTTGAATTCCTTCCTCCATTCCTTCCCAGTATGATGCAACAACTTCACTAATGAGATGCTCAACTGACTTCCTTGCTCTATGGAGTTTTGACGTGCTTGGGTCTTTAGCCTTTGTAGGCTCTTGACCTCATCTTCCGCAACCCCTTCCTCTTGCTAGCTGAGACATCTCCACACTATTCAATTCTTGTTCACAAGAAAGAGGTGTTATCATCAGGCTTTGAAGCATTTTACTCTCTTTCTTGGAATTTTCAATGCTGACATTCTCTTCACTCTTTACCTTAACCCAATTACGCTTATAAAAGGGGTAGGGTGGCCAGTGGTCCAGTCATGAGACGTGGCTGGTCTCCATATCCCTTCAAGCTTTTAACTCCTCCCTCTAATGCCTCACATACCCTATAAGGTTGACAAGCGCCAGCCAAGGCCATGAAAGTATACCTAACATCAACCCGACTAGTCTTCTGCCGTGGTATGTCATCCCATTCCCCTCTACCCTATAATACAATGGAATTTCTCCACCCTTGTCATACCCTTCCTCCCCTAGGGATCCTAGTAGGTTTCTCTGCGCAACTACTACTCCTAGTTCCCCAAGTCTTGCTGACGTTGTATCTGTTAATCCACCCACTAGCCCAACTAGTTAGATACTCTTTACTACCCTTAGATTCTATACCAAGCTGCTACCTACTCATCCCCAACACCCACCCTCTCTCGGTTTACACCATGCGAAGCCCGAAGTCTTAATGCTACCCACAGAAAGGGCCCCATGACCATTGGCTAGATCAGTTCCCGACGACCTCTAAACTAAGATGCAAAGCTAGAAAAACAAAATGTGATGTCTTCGCTAATTTCCCTTGCCTTTCCCCAATTTCCCTTCCCAGGTGTCTCCCATTCCCCCCAATAAGAATCAAACCAGGTCGACATTACAAGGGAGGTGTAGGGCAAATATACATACTGGTTTCCACTCCAAGGTGGTTGTCACTGATGTAGTTGCCTTCATGCTCTGTTATTCCAACTCCTTACTCCACAAACCATATTACAATTCATCCTCACTTGTCTTTCCTTAATATGCCTCTCACCTTGTACCTACCATCCCTGCCACCATTCCCACCACCCTTGCATGTACTCGTGTGAAGGGCCACCACACCCATCATCTTGAGCATGTGGGGGATGGTGGGATGTACCTTTCCTTTATTCTTCATTACTGCCCGTAGGCCCTGCCATCCTTTGACACACATCCCGATCGGGGTGGTTAAGTATGCGACATTGAAAGACAAGTGAATATTTTAATTATGAGCAAACTTAATGCTAATAATAACTCATTGAAGGGTTGTACTTATTATGTTGATTTTTGTAAATAAAGAAATTTGGAAAAATTATTTGTTTAGCACAAATTGTTGAAAGAGAAAAAATAATGAAATTTATTTGTGGAAGTGCTATTACCCATCAATAAGTCTTAGGCATCTAATCTAAATGATTAAATTTAATTGAGGAATTATGGTATTGGCCAATTAATTGTTTTATAGAAGATAAAGAGTTGTCTTCAAGAGTGGGAAATATGAGCTCATTAATGAGTAGATAACTACTTGCCACTTGTTGGTGAGGTGGAGACAATTATTAACCAAAAAAATTGTGGTATATGGGATAATATTTGTTTATTTTACTTGCTTTTGTATCATTATTCTGAGAGAAGAATAAAGAATAAAGAGAAAGAATCAGAAAATAAAGAAAAATGAATTGCAAACCTTGTATGCTCAGGGGACACTAGCTGTGTTGTTGTGTCAAGGTTGGTAGGAGCCAAAGTGCTTGAGTATTAATTTTTCAGAGAGAGAAACACTTGTTTTCAAGTCGGTATCTCTAACCTCTATTTTTATTTGTTTTTAAAATAAAGAAAATTCGATTTGGGTTATTTTAAAGGAAGAGGAAAAGAAAAAATAAAGATTTATGTTACAACCTAGAATATATTATTTTTGCAAATGTAAAACAAATTAACTGTTTACGCTGATAGAAGAGGAAAAGAGCCTGTTATGAATGAATTTGTAGGATCTTATTTCTTAAACAATTTTTTTAGTTTATATTTATGAAAAGAGAAATGTAGTGATTAAAACAAGTATATAATAATATGTTGTTTTTCAGACTATAAAAGAGACTTAACAGTATAAACAATATAATTAAAGTAAAAAATAATAATATAATATATATATATATATATATATATATATATATATATATATATATAGATATATAGAGAGAGAGAGAGAGAGAGAGAGAGAGAGAGAGAGAGAGAGAGAGAGAGAGACCACCAATTCTATATCCTATTAAGTTAATAAAGAATATTGCATTCATTAGTACATTAATCTCTTATCAATGCTCGTAAATAGAGTAAACCTGGAAAACATAAAACTTGTGTCTAAGTAGTTAGTGTATATATTTCGTATGCCAAGAATATAAGTAAACTAAATCATTGTAATGTAAATAGCTGTTGCAAAACAAATGCAGTGCATGCAATTATACTAAATCATCTACATGCAAGAAACTTTCAGAATTGAATAAATGAATATGCATATATAGATATTGACAAAAACTATTAAAGTAAACATTTGTATAAGATCAAAACAATGATGCAAATATTGCTAAAATAAGCTCGAAAGTAGAGATCTTTAGAAATTATTTAGATATGTATTAGTTCATGGGAGGAAAAATCCAGAACTTAGTATTTGGTACAAAAGGCCATAGCCATCTAGACAATTGTTATGATTGGAGGAAATTTTTAAACTAAAAATAATAAAACTAAACTCCAACTTCATGCACTGGGTTCAGGCAAAAATAAGAAAGTAACCTGACATGATGAATGCGAATGATAGTTTAGCTAGTTTGCACAGTTCAATCTCACCATAAAAATAAGTAGCTTGTATTAGTGAAGACTTTGGAGATTACGTGCAAAGATACTTGAGACATATTGTAAATAAGAATTCAAAGGAAGGAATTTATAATGAGTAATAAAGTTTACAACATTTCTTTTAATAAATATAGGGTAAATTATTTACCTTCAATTTCATACTGAATCGAGGACATCTCCTTCCCCCTATCAAAGAACGATATTAGCAAATTAGAAGTATCAACATATATTTTAAGTAACAATATAGGGAGGGTTAATAGTAAATATCTAAATATCTAGGTATAGAATTTTCAAGGAACCATAGAAGTTTCTAGTAAGAAACTAATCATACACATTGAGAATATGCATGTAGAAGCAAATTTAATTAAACTGTGTACTGACATTCAAAAATAAAATGACAATATTTTGATTGAAAAAATAAAAACATAGACTATTCGAGAGGAACCACATAGTTAACAAAAATTTGTATGTGCACAAAGTAATTAGGGTTAGAGGGTTAAAGCAGATGTTTGAGCAGGATCCCCTCTTAAATAGTGGAATTGCTCATCTTGAAGCATAATTACATATAATATATCTCATTCTAAGGTGTGAAGCCGCCAGAGGAGAATAAGGGGCCAGGGGGCAAGGTCCAGAGGGGCTTGCGCTTCTAGGCAAGGAAATGACATACACTAAAAAAAGAAGTATTACTTTATCTCGATGGTAATAAATATATGGGTTGATTAACCCTGCTATTTTTACCCCTTATTGAGAGGGCACCCAATAGTAAATTGAAAACTTGAGTTGCTCGACCATAAAGGTTATTTATTTGCTCGAATGATAAGGAGAGGACCGAGGGGCTCCCATCTAGCCCCCCCACCCAATAAGTAAACCCTAATGCGGAGGCAAGCTCGACTGATAAGGAGAGGAACTTTAGTGCTCGACCATAAAGCCCACTACCCAATAAGCATCAAGGAAGTAGGCTCGACTGTTAAGGAGCGCAGCACTCTTGACCAGCAGGAGAGGATGCGGAGCACGCTTGACTAGCGGGAGAGGATGCGAGCATGCTCGACCATCACCCCCCACCCAATAAGCATCAAGGGCCGCAGGGTGGGTACGAAATGCTCGACTAATAAGGCCGCCATCGTCGACCAGTGCTAGTTAGTTATTTGAGAGGGGCCACCATAAGTCAATTGAAATTTTCTTGGTTGCTTGACGTTAGGAAGGCAGGTAATTTATTTCTTGTCCGCACCGGGCAAGGAATGGTAGGGCTTGCTTGACGTTAGGAAAGCAAGGACTAAAGGGAGAAAGGACCCACCCTTTTATATGGAATTTTTATCTATGGATAAACACATTTTCCCTAAGTGGGTAGCTACACTTAGAATAACATAAAGAAAGTAGTTTAACCTTTTCCTATAGTATAGAGATGAGATGAAGGAACTTATTTGTAGTCTTTTGCTTCCTTGATCTCCTTTGAATTTCTCCCGTTGCTCCCACTTGCACTGAATCCGCTCAATTGGTCAACATAAATAGAAATGACAACGATCAAAGCATACATGATATATCTACTATAAACCAATGGAATCAACAACAATGAAACACATAATCATCATTTATATGAACAAGAATATGAGAAAAGGAATAAACAACTTTATTAATGTAGAAGGAAGAGTTCCACCCAATGTGGTTCGATCCCCTATCACTCATCCAGCTTCAGTCCAACCCTTGTCACACCAAAAGCACACCAATCTAGTAGCATAACATTACTTGACATGAACTTCAAATCTCAAACCAATAGAATTTCTCTAAAATCTTCAAATTCTAGCCCCCTGATCACTTTGATGAGTGCTCAATTTACAGGGAAATGGAGGTGGTTTTGTCATAAATGAGGGTATTGAATGGCCTTCCAAAATTGGAGTTAGTTTTCATGGAGAAAGGGATGAGAGGATAGGAGGTTAATTGATCCATAGCCTATCCAAATTTGAGCTCATAGGATGAGATAAGAGATGGAATCCTTCTAGAATGATCTAGAATCAAGGAATATTCCCAAAACCCTATGCAAATTTTGCTCGTTCTCGCCCAACATAGGTGTAAGTGGGCCTAAGTGCACTAAAGTCTAGGCTTGAATGGGCCTACCTAAAATGCAACATAGTTACCCCTAACCAAGGTGGCACTAGTGTCCCAAGGAGGCATTTCAACAAGGTTTTAGGCTAGGAAACTTTCATGGATGGAAGCATTCAATGAGATGACTTGTCTAGGTCATGTAGCAACTGAATTAGGGTTTGATGAGCCCCAATTATACTGATCTGAATATCAAGAGTGATGTGCAATAGACCTGTAATAGTTTCCCCCTAAAGCATGAAGTTGAAAATGATAATGTCAAGTGATATGCTTTACGATGTGATGAGGAGGACCTAAAGGAGATGGTGACCTGCATCGATTACAATACATAACATCATGATATTTTGAATTTTTCATGAACTGTCGAGGAAGGGCATACCCATAATCAACATATAAAATTTTCATTACATGTACATAAATCAGATAGTCATCTATAGATATAGACCCTTGATTGAATGACCATCTATGTAAAGCCATTATACAGATGATTTAATACTTTCCTGAAATTGCAGCTCAGATGGATGAAACTAGATCCAGGGTCTTCTATCTCATCCAATCGTTCACTCAAGTGCAAGTCTAACCATGTGAATATGTGATCTGAAGTCGAACATGGGAAGACACCATCTGATTACCAGCCAATGATGTAAGCCGTTAACAAATGCAAGAGAGATCACTGATAATGATAATGATTCTCAAGGTACTACAGTACATTCTGCATGGTGTGAATAGATTTTTTGATGTTGAACACCATACAAAGTCTTTTTGTTGAAGGCCAGTGATTTCAACTTGTTTCCAGAAGCGAGAAACTTTCCATTGATGTATGCAAGTCTCAAGGTATTGGAAGGGTGTTTCTAAGTCAACTTCCTGGATAATGTGCTAATTTCGACAAGAAGTGACTTATCGCAGGAGGGCCTTGATGTACCCCCCATCAACGACATGAAACAAGTGTAATGATTTTGGAGATAGAATGTGACTGACAACACAAGGTTTAGGAATGGTGGTCATGAAAATGAAGGTTTATTAGTATTGCAAATCATGAAGTTTACTAAGTGACTTCTCTTGAACATGTTGGTGACACTGAATGAATTGGCAGCATTGACACAAAACCAAAGTGATGGATGGTGTGATATAGCATAGGTATGATAACCATAAAGTAGATAACCCAACCCAAATAGTCATAGAGATGAAGTGAAAGTGTCATGTTCAAGAGCGATTTGCTACCATAAAGTGATTTATCCCTTATCCCATTTTCCCTAGTTATTGCTGATTAGTACCTCTTTTTTTTTTAACAAGCTTGAGGAGGATAACATATGCCTGTAGTATAATTCCACCCTTCGGTTGAATCTATCGCTATGTGATGTTTTAACGAGTCTAGCAAAGGTGAAACTCAGTCTTGTCATGATGGACACGTTTGTTTATATTTAATGTTTTAACGAGTTTAACGATAATGAGAACTTGGTTCTTTTCCTGTTTAGAGAGTTTGAAAAGGTACAAAAAGAAAACTCCACAAGTTCTTTTTCATAAACTTGTCGCTCAAGTCCAAAAAAGCGTAAAATAATACAAGAGAGAACCTATTGATCATGTTCGATCAACATATTCCTTTTTTGTAAATAATCTATCTCAGTCCAAAAAAGGGTTAAACTTATACTGAGTAGATGTCATTTTCAATCCGTTACGAGCTGAAAAGGACAAGAGCTCAACAATATTTTCATATTTCAAGAGTTTGAAAAGAGCTTAAAGAGGACTCCACTTAGAGGAACGAGTGGTGTCTAGGATAGCACCTAGTTCCGGTGATGTTGGAATTTCTAAAAACATGTAATGGTCAAGAGGCTGGTTAATAAGGCAACTCATTACAATTGTTCCTTAAAAAGGGTAAAACAACCAAGTGAAAGTGCATGATCAGCCAAGCAAATAGTGACGATGAAAGGAGAAAAACCAAGGCTCATCTGATGAAAGAGGCTGATAGAATGGAAATCATGAGGGTTAAAATGGAGATGGGTTCATTTTTACACAAGCTTGAGCCATAGGGAACTATGCTTGGATTCAATTTCATGTTTACACAAGCTTAAACCATGAAAAAACTATTCTTGAGATTGATTTACATGCCCCCAGCATGATGACTCGATTCTAGGTGCATTCTCCCCAAGCTTCATTGCACCTTATTTGACTACTCATGGCTATCAGGTGGATGGAATGAAGGTTCATTTACGAGATCAAGTGAAACATTTAGCTGGGATTTAATGAGATCTCATCAAAGACTCAAACTGGGACTTTGCTTCAGGGGACCTTGTTTCATTTTTTAATGAGCTTTGCACTAGAGAAGGAACTCTGATCAGATTCCTTGTTTCATTTTTTAATGAGCTTTACATAAGACAAGGAACTATGCTTTAGGACCTATTTAATTTTTTAATGAGGTTGACATAGTAAAATAACTATCCTCATATTCTTTGTTTCATTTTTTAACCAGCTTGACATAGGACAAGGAACTATGCTCATACCCTTTGTTTCATTTTTTAATGAGGTTGACACAAGACCAAGAACTATCCTCATGATTCCTTGATCACGACTCATAAGAGGTCATGAATTCCAATAGGTTCTCATCAGATGGAAGAACAATTCTCTGGAAGGGATACATAGCAAGGAATCCATTAGAGGGATCTGGTTCCAATGCCCCCTGTACGTAATGCACAACATCACGGAATTGATCATCAGTTGATGCAGGCATGGAATGGGTTGCCACATAATTAAATTGTGGTGGGGAAGATACCATCTGGACAAAAGGACCATTTAGGGAAGATGTTTGACTAGAAGCCATATTTGGACAGGGAAATGAAAGTTGGTCAACAGTGAAAATTCTACTTTCATGTGGGAAACACATCACTCGAAAGAGTGTTGTAACAATAGTTCCCACGTCATAAACATAGTCACACCCAAGATGAAAATTCTAATCTAAAGGGCCTAGGAATACCATCACATTGAGATAAACAATTTTTCCTCCAAAATTAATAGGCAATTGAGGAAGGATTCCTAATGGTTGACTGGTTCCTATGTTAAAAGCCAATAGATTTTGGGTAATAGGCACAAGTGGTGGCGAACCAAGTCCCTACCAAGCAGTAGAGGAGAGGATACTCACGGATGCACCTTCATCTACAATAGTACTAGATACAATCATATTATAAACCTATACTATGATCTGGAAAGAAAAAGAAGAAGGAAGATGAGATCCTGGCAGTTAATTCCAATCAAAGGAAGTGACCAGACTCCTTGGAGGGGGTACCATAAGAACAAGTGTTAGGTCCCTATAATACTAGTGATTACCCCATTACTATTGTAGTTCTACCCCTTATTAATATTATTGTGCCCCATAGAATCCCTCTATTGTTATTTTTGTGCCTTTATATTATTATTGTTAGGTCGACTGGGTTATATTGTGACTAATTAGACTCCTATATATAGAAAGGAGGTTTTGTCATTTGAATCATCAAAGAATCATTCATTTGTGTAATGTAAAGGAGTTTTCCCCCTCGAAGAGGCTGAATTTTAAGGCGTTGATCTATCTTTTCTATCTTTTTGTGAGCTAGTTTCATAACATTTGGTATGAGAGCTTTGGATTCTAGGGTTTTTCTGCTCCAAATAGGTCATCGTGGCATTTTCGTTATAATTTTTTTTTCTGTAGTGTTTTAGAAGCGAAAAAAAATGTTTGAGACAAAATTACACTGAACCTTGGGTCCAAATTTTAGAGCTTTTCGTGCTATATTTGCGGAGATATGATCTGAGGAAGTTGGTCTTTTTGCAGACTCCTGAATTACATTCCAAACAGGTGACCTAGGGAAAATCGTCATAAATTTTTCTTTGAGCATCAGATTGAAATTTCATAAGAAGGTATAGAAAGAGTATGGACTATAGTTTCTTGTATATTTTTTTAGAGCCAAAGGTTGAAACAGGGACACATGGCACGTGATACAATTCACTCTACTAAACTAGTCTATAATCAGGTCACTGTGGGAGATTTGGCATAACTCTTCCTTGGAGAATCCAATTGGGATCAGACTGGTGGAATTGGAAAGAGAAAATAGAGAGCTATTGTAGGTCGCAATTTCAAAACTGGATGATCCGAAATTAAAGAGATACATCAAAGGCAATATTGAGCTCCTACAAAGTGAAAAAAGGTGTGTAGATTTTTTTAAATTTTTGCTTAAGCTTGGTTTGAAAATTTATTTTGAAGGAGTTCAAAGGGCATAATAGAGCATTATTATTGGTAACTGATGCCCCAAGGAAAGAAAATGCAAACACTTAGTAAGCAACCTAAAAGCTATAGTATGACTCATGAAGAAGAGGAAGAAATACTACATGATATATCAAAATTACAAGACCAAGTGCAATAAATATCACTCTCACAAAAGCTAACAGAAGCTAAGATAAATGGCGTGGAATTTAAGATAAAGGGCATGGAAGCTAAGATGAATGGTGTGGAAGCTAAGATTGATGATTTGAAGATAGATTTGACAAATTTTCTATAAGAAATACTTATGGTGAAAGGGTAGCAAAGGAAACTCATGATGCGAACAAAAGAAATGTTAATCATGATTTCATAGACTCTAATGTTGGATTGAAGACCCACCATATTCCAAAAATCGATATGAGGAAGTTTGATGACAAGGATCCCACAACATGGATCTTACAGATGGAGCAATTTTTCGATCTCAATAATGTGAAAAACACACAAAAGGTACGTATTGCAACTTTATATTTGGAACCAAATCAGTTTGTATGGTACCAATGGCTTTGATTTCGTAAATAGATTATCACTTAGGAAATTTTTACAGAAGAATTGACAGGACATTATGAGGATACAAAAAGAAACACTTTTTTTTAGCCAATTGATAAGTCTCAAACAAAAGGGTTCAATAATGGAGCACATTGAGG
>APFE030420724.1:18075-46134 GCA_000404065.3 Pinus taeda
GTTGGATATTCATGGCTTTGTTGATGCAGATTGGGCTTGAGATCTGGATCAGAGAAGATCTACAAGTGGGTATGTGTTTAACCTATTTGGAGGTGCAGTCAGTTGGATGAGTAAGAAACAATCTGTAGTGGCACTATCAACTACAGAGGCAGAATACATGGCAGCCACTCATGCACGCAAGGAAGCAGTTTGGTTGCAGAGATTGTGTTCAAGTATGGGGTTAGTACATGGAGCTATAAGGATAGATTGTGATAGCCAAAGTGCAATTTTCTTGGCAAAGAACCCTGCTTATCATTCAAAGACAAAGCACATTGATGTTCAGTATCACTTTGTGAGGGATATGATAGAAGACAAAAGGGTGTTGCTGGTAAAGGTGGACACTTTGAAGAATACTGCAGATGCATTAACAAAATTTGTGAGTTGTAAGAAGTTCTCTTGGTGTAGATAAACAATGGGCGTTACAGGGCTGGATAAATGATTAAGCTCTCTTGTGGTCCCCTGTGGAAAGAAAACAACAAGTGTGAGAATGTTGGGTCATGTTATATTCTTTCCACGACTAGTGCATGTAGTTAACTGGGGGGTTAGAAGGGGGGTGGAGGCCACCCTTCATTGCGCCAATTGCATAGCGAGGGGAGACACAGGGGGTCTGAGGGCTGCAGGTAACCCCACTATATGGGGTCTGGGGCAACGCCCTGAAAAATATATTTTTGGGCATCAGCTTCTTCATTTTCCAATTCATAACATGAAATATTTATGTAGAATAATGGGTTTCGGTTGTTTTATTGTCTCTATTTCCCTCTAGGTTGTTTTTCATAATATTTGATTTTATTATGTTATTATCTACTTTATTATTTAATTTTTTATATCCTATTTTATTTGTTTCATTAGTGTTTACATAATTATCTATATTATTATCTAAGTTCATGGTTTTTTGCCTAATTTTTTGTTGCTCCTAACTACTCTGGAATCTGTGTTAATCTTATTTGAACTTAATATATTATGAATTTCATTTTCTATTACCTTCTCATTGTTTTTATTATTAATTAAGCTATTAAGAATCACATACCTGTTGGAGTCTTTCAACTCTATGTTTGATCGTGGATCACTTTTGTTTAGGATGGTGTTGGACACAGCATTCTGGCTGAGCATTGACATAGGATTTTCATTGTTTGTTGTACCCATATTACTTGACAGCGGCCTGCTATTCTGGCTTCTAGCATTGTGTTGTATAAGCGTTCCTTGATACTTCGAGTTGGGCAGCCTAAAATGTGCGTTAAGCAACATGCCTCTATTCTCAGGTATCAGATTAATCTCATTAAGGGTTGCATTGATGGGTTTAAGCATCGTATCAATTGCACTGTATGTTGTACCTGAGTTGGATAGCATAGAATCTGCTTTAAGCAACATGCCTCTATTCTTGGGTATCATATTAATCTCATTAAGGGTTGCAATCATATCCCCTGCACTATTTGTTGTATCCGCATTGTTTGACCACGGCTTGCTCAAAGTTTCCCCATACTCTAAGTTGGACAAAGTATCTACTCCTTTGTGGCTGGTGGAATCTGCATTAAGTTGTGTGTTGTGTAGCACAAATCCCATTATGCATGCATATTTCCTCTCTAACTCTATATGGTGTACATTCCTATGTGTGTGCTGCCTTACGTCCAAAATACACTTACTGTTGCGGTTTTCCTCCAGGTTTTCTAGCTTTTTGTTGTGTCTTGTGCGAGCCAAATGTCCTTCCTTACCAACCTTGAGCGCTGCCATGGCATCGATGATTGACCATAGGTCTACGGGAATGCTTGCTGCCAGTTTTAAGTGAGTTCTGAATTCTATTGTCGATAGTTTGGCTAAAGAAAATCTGATCCTGCATATTTCCAGGTAGATTAATATTTTGCTGAGCCATTCAAATGCTTTATGGTTTTGCTGATTATCTAATCTGTGTTTAATGTAGGAAAAAGATGGAGTTAGGTTGGAATCGCGACACTGCATAAGGAAGGCTAGATCGGATTCCCTTCTTTGGATTTTGGCCCTTGTCTTTTTGAGATCATGGACCTCTTTCCATGTTTTCCCTCCATACAGGGTAACAATGATGGTTTGCAAATTTCTGTGGTGTGGTTTTTGAGTTTCAAAATTCAGATATTCCATAGTTTTCATTTTCGTGTTGTCTACGTTTCAAGTCTAGAACAAGACTCATCCTCAAGACTGATTTACAAAGAAGTGAAGCCCTAGTTATAAATATGTTTCAAGGAATTGTAAAGAAAGCCAACTAGTTCAATTTTGTTAATTCTATTTTAATTATTTATTGTTTTCTATATTATTTTTCCAAATTCTCTATTATTTATTATGTTTTGATAATGATATGTTGATATATTATTATATTTTATGGTTATAATATTATGTTATTAATATACCTTACCTTATGCTTTTTTATTTTTTATTTGTGAGATTGGTTTCTTTAATTTTGTTATTTTTATGAGAAGTGTATTATATAAAGGTTAATTTATTTGAAATTATATTTAATTAATATATCATTAGTTTGTTTTGACTATGGTCATAAATTATTATTTTAGGAAATAGGTTTAATATTTATTTGTTTATGTTTAATGGTTAGTTTCTAAGGTAATAAATGAATCCTCCTATTGGTTTATACAAAGACAATTTATTATAGCGTTTAATGTAAATTTGATTTATTAGGATTGTATTCTAATTAAATTTTATTAGTTTGTTTAATTATATGTAAGGGGTTAAGATATTAAGATTCTTTATTAATATTAAATATGTTTTAATTAAATTTAATGGTTAATGTAATATTGGGTGAAGTGTTTGAAATAAAGTCACTCTATATTGTTTGATATAAAGTTAATTTATTGCCATTTAATTATATTCTAATTTAAATTACAATGGTTTATTCAATTATAGGTAAAGTGTTGAATTATTGTTATAATGCTTATATTTCTCACATTTGTTTTTTATTATGCTATGGCTTAGCCATAAGGAATTCATTAAAACCTACATACTTCTGATACCACATCGTTGGTGATTGTTTTAACCCATTCAGAGACTTCTTTAACTTGCATACCAGTTCTTTCTTACCCTTCACTGCAAAGCCTTTAGGTTGCTTCATGTAAATCTCCTCTTTCAGATCCCCATGAAGAAATGATGTCTTCACGTCCATTTGTTCTACCTCAAAATCAAAAGCAGCAGCAATAGATAAAAGTAATCTAATAGAAGTTACCTTGGCAACAGGAGAAAAAATGTTACCAAAATCAATTCCCAACACCTGGGAATAACGTTTTTCTACCAATCGAAAGAAACCACCAATAATTATAATGGCCCACAAGGTACTATCAACACAATTCATGGGATGTGAATACAGGAACTAAAGTCGAACACCCATGAAATCACTCAATCGAAAGCCAATGATGTGAACTTGTTGTCGAGTGCAAAGAACTTGCCATTGAGCCATGCAAGCTCTAAGGTATTGGAAGGGAGTCTCTTTATCAACTTCCCAGATAATGAGTTGAAGTCGATGGAAAGCGACCATGTCGAAGGAGGGCCATAAGTAATTCCACATCATTGACACGAGACGAGAGGATGAAAAATGATTTTGGATGATACATAGAAACAAAGGTAAATGTAACTGCAGAAGGGGAACTCTTGAACCTATCGACGACCCAATCTCAAAGCCTGGCAGCTTTTGGATCCATAGGATCAGTGGTCATGATGATGTGGTAGAGATCAAATGGAAGGGAAAAATGAATAGCCCAAACCCAAGAGGGTCAATGATACAAATGAGGATATCCCAACCCGACATGAAGCAACGAGTGTCATGTTCAAGAGTGAGTTGCCGACATGACTCGATAGATTTCCAAATTTCCCCCCACCATATCTAGTACTACAAAGCTTGAAGGGAATAGCATATGTTTTTACTGTAAGTTCATCCTTTGGACGAATCCAACCTAGTAAGTTCAATGAGCCCTAGGAAAGAGAATTTCGTCTTCATCATGATGATGAATCTGATGTCATTTAATAGATTAACAAGTCTGACAAAGGTATAACTCGATATATTTTTTATGTTTAGAGAGTTTGAAAAAGACATGTAAAAGAAAACCCCACATGTTCCCTATACGTACATTTGTGTCTCTTGAGCTCGAAAAGGTAGAAAACAATACTTTAGGTAACTGCTTGACCATTTTAGTCAAGGAGTACCTTTCTCGTAAAAAGTGCCTCCTAGCCCGAAAAAAGGGTAAACTTATATTGGGCGCATGACGTTTCACATCTATTAATGAGTTTGAAATGACAAGGGCTCGACCATCTTTTCATTTTTAAAGGGTCAAAAAAGAGCTAAAAGTGGACCCCTCATTTTTATTCTCTTTAACGAGTCAAAAAGGGAAAAAATACTTGGCAATATGGAAAAGGGGATACATGGAGTGTAATTACTTGGCAATATATTCATATGAGTTTAGCGAGTTGAAAAAGAGCTGAAATATGACACATCGTCATCATCGAACATCCATCACCTATTGTTGCACAAGTAAGGCAAAGTGTATTATCGAGTCCTTGAGGCAAAATAGGTCAAAAATATTTACAAAACCTAATATTTTCATGAAAAATTGAATAAAAAGGGGAAAAGTAAATATATTTTTACCATTTACCATTTTACCTTTGCAGTTAAGACTTTTTACCCACTTTTGCCCTAGTTTTGCTTGAACAGATTGCGGGAGATCTGGGAGGTCAATCGACGAGCCATTAGTTCCAGGTAAAATTCGAAGCCCTGAGCTCCATTTTCATGCCATTTATTTACGTTTTTACCCATTTTTCAGATTTTAGTTAGTTTTTTGAGAAAAAAATCGCCCTTGGCTGGTGCAATTCCCGGGCACAGGACTACGTCAGCCAAGGGTGATTTGCACACCTAGCCACACCAACTGGTGGGAATATTTCTAAAACATACATGTTGACGCCATGAAAGGGGAAAAATTAATTTTCTTCAAGAATCGACTATTGAGATTTGGATTTTATGTGCCAAAATCGATCACTAACTTAAGTAAATGACTTTTGCAGGAGATAAATTGTTAAAAATGGTGGATTGGAATGAAAGAGAACATGAATATGTGGACACCCAGGCAATGAATGATCCAAATTACTTGGAGGATTTGAGGGCTTGCAAGCTCCTCAAATGTTTCCTTACACCAGGGCTGCAGGCCCAACGTGAATTGCTTCTATACTTGATAAGCATTTGGGACATCAATCATGATATTTTTATCATTGGGGACCAAGAGCTAGAGTTCACAACTTCGGAAATCTACTTCATCACTGGGTTGTCCCATAGAGGTGAGCCAGTAAACTTGTATGGGTCATGTCCAATCAGGGCAAGCATATCTTCCCTGCTTGCTAAGCATTTTCCCGAGGCCCTGAAATCCAAAAGTGGGAAGATCAAGATTTCCAGTGTTTGGGATTTGACACTGAGGGTGCCTCTGTTGACCATCAATAGAGTGGTAGGGTCCCAAGCAGAACATGAGACTAAAAAGTCGAAGTTCCTTTACGCTATTGACTACACAAATCCTACGATCTTCAATTGGGAAGAGGTCATGAAGATGAACATCAAGCGCCATTTGTCCAAGGCCAAGGCAGGAAATCTAAAGCAATTTGGCTTTGAATCAGTACTTGAGACCTTTTTCCTAGAACGAGTGCCATTGTTACAGTATCAGTTGACTGAGTTTGATCCTCCCATGCCATGTGATCCGCGGATGGCCAACTGGATTCGTTTCATGCCCAGGATCACTGCGAATCAACAGATGTCCTACCAACCAACATTCTTTTTGTGACTATGATGACATGAAATCATCATGGAGGACTGGCTATACATTGGCATAGATTTCCGTGGAGACCCAAATATGCCCTTGCCAGATGGGGAGGACTTTGATGACGAAGGTAAAAACCAAATAATTTTTTTTGATTTTGATGTTTTTAAATTATTTTTTGGTATATGTATGCTTATAAAATTTCTCTTGTGTATGTAGAGGTTGTGCCACAGTGGCGAACCGGGATGTCCTCGATAGCTAGGTACTACCCCCATCTTATTGATGCTATCGCCCCTTATCAAGAAGGAAGCGGTAACCACGAGGATATTGCGAGGAACCTCGAGGGGTTAACTCATGGTATCTCGAAGTATGCTCAGATAGGAGAGATGCATTGACCGTACCAGAGGCACACAGTGGGGGTCTCAAATCAAATCCATCGATTGTTGAGTCATGTCATATGAGAAATCTCGTGCTGTCATAGCCACCATGTTGAGTAGTTCCTAGGTCCACTGGTTACATATTTTTTGAGACTTGGATGCCACAGATGTTCGAGGCCTGCGAGCCGCCGATGTTATTATGGACATACATATTATTTTTTGGGGTGTTGACGTATCAAACATTCTCTCTCTCTCTCTCTCTCTCTCTCTCTCTCTCTCTCTCACACACACACACACACACACACACACACATACACACACACATATATATATGTTATATTTTCTTGTCACTTATGATACAAATGGTTTGTCTTATCTTTTACATGTTTCGTAAATGTCTATCCAACACGTAATTAGCTAATGCATTTGCTAATTTATTCCTTCTTATAGGAATATGATGATATGTAAAATAATCAAAATGTCTTTCCAATAGATGGATACAGAGATACATTTGTAATATTTGAGGGTTCCTGACAGAATATTACCCGTTGAGCTGAAGGATGAGAAGTTGTGAATCTAGGTTGACAACCAATTCTCTAATGCCGAGAGTGATGGCTTATGATAACAATTTGATGACCGCACTGTATTCACCAATGTTGTTAGTTGTACGACCTAGGAAGATACCTCGAAGATCAATCAATTCACCGTTAGGGTTGTAGATAGCCCATGCCATGGATGATAGGTTTTAGCTACTTTGGCAAGCACCATTGGAGAAACCAATGTGAGGAATTGCAGACATCTGCAAAGTAAGAAAATCAAAGTAAGCAGGAGGGTTGTTTGGAAACTTTCACACAAAACCACACTGTACAGAAATGAATCACGCACTAATGTACATAATTAACCATGCAATATGACCTAAGCATAGTATTTTTTGAGGTAAAGCCCATTGGGGCTTATTGAGAGTATCTCCTTCATAATCAATAATTTCATAGGCTCCTTTCTGCAAAACATGTTTTACAATATAGGGCTCATGCCACATAGGTTCAAACTTGCCTACCCCCAGCTTATCATTACCTTGGTCATATAATAGGACCAAATCACCCTCAGAGAAGGTGCAAGGGGAGACCAACTGGTCTAAATGGGTTTTGATCCATTTATTTTGTGCTTCGATGACCATTGTAGTGAGATGACGAGTATCATTGAGTCGTTCTAAACATAAGAGGTGTTCCCCTTGAGGTGATGTTTTAGGGAGGAGTTCAACAACTAACTTAAGTGAAGGAATCTCAAATTCGATTGGTAATGTTACTTCTAGACCATAGACTAGATGGAATGATGTGAAACCATTGGCATCTTGGGTTGAAAATTGGCAGGCCCACAGAGCTATAAAAAACATGAGATGCCAATTTGACTTATGCAACCCAATAGTACACTGAAGCATGGTGACCAAAAATTTGTTCAGAGTTTAAACTTGGCCATTGGCCTAAGGGTAATATGGGGTCGAGCCATCATGGCACAAGCCCAATGCAGATGCTAGTTCTCCCATCATGTAATATCTGAAATGGGAGCCATGATCTGTGACAATGGCTTGGAGTACGTTGAACCTAGAAATAACATGGTTAAAAAGGAATTGAGTTGTCATCTTACCATCTATAAAATATGTAGGCATCGCTTTGGTCCATTTGGTGAATTAATCTACAACAATGATAATGTAGCCATGCCCCTTCGCCAAATGAGGGTTACATGTCATATAATCAATGCCCCATTTGGAAAAGGTACCAATGGTAATGATGGGGTGTAGGTGAGTGAGCGAAGCGCACATCTTGCGTTGGTAGATTTGGCATTCATAACACTTGTGGACAACAAGAATGTAGTCTTTGAAGATGGATAGCAAGAAATAACAAGTGCGAAGGATTTTTTGAGTTGTAGCATAACGAGACATATGACCACCACATGCCCTAGAGTGGCAATCATTAAGAGCTCTTTCAGCTTCCTCAATCATGAGGCATCGTCAAAGAACAAAATTGACACTGACACGGTATAAAGTATCACCAATAATGTGGTAGGGTTGAGAATGATGTTGAATCCTTCGATGATCATCTTGGGTCAATGTAGACTAAAATGCGGAGGTTTGGAGATACACAATGATATCACCGTACCATGGATCAAAGGTGCTAATCAGGAAAAGGGTCTCATCTGGGAGTTCTTCGTCTGCACCAGGAAGAGCTTTAGAGGGAAGGGAACAAATCAATTTAGTGAAAGCAAGTGACTTCTTAGATTCGGTTGTATTGAAGACCAAATCGAATTCTTGCAAGATAAAAATCCATTTAGAATACTTCCCCCCAGCAACTGACGAGTCGGGATGTAGGTTATAGGTTTGGATTTAGAAATCACTATAGTCGTTTATATGCGAATATCATGCCGAAAATGTTGAACAGCCTAGATGGTGGCCAAAGCCAACTTCTCGACATGTGCATAATGTGTTTTAGTGTCAAGGAGATTCTGACTCGGGTAGCAGATCACATGCTCAAGGCCTTCGTCATTGCCTTGATCCAACACCATAGCTATGGTGCTAGGGGTTGCAGCTAGGTAAAGGAAGTAATTTCGATAATAGTCCAGGGGATGTAACAGAGGAGCATTTATGAGTAGAACCTTAGGGTCATTAAAATATTTTTAGGCTATCTCGTCCCATGCAAAGGGTGTTCCTTGTTTGAGAAACCGGGTAAATCCTGTAGCTAGCCCAACATAGTTGGGTATAAAATGACAAAGAAAATTGGCCTTTCCCTGGAGGCTCCGGAGTTGGTGTAGTGAAGATGGATGGGGTAAGTTTACAATGGCCTCGACTTTTAGCGGATCTAGGTGAATCTCATCCTTGGAAACAATGAAGCGAAGGAGTCATTTGGATTCCACACATAAAACAGATTTGTGTGGATTTAACCCAATGTTATAGTGCTTGCATCATAGAAAAATCTACCGAAGGTGGTTTGCGTGATCTCATCGCTTACAAGAATGGGCAAGAAGGTCATCCAAGAAAGGTTGGACAATGTTGCGAATATCATGAAACACATAGGAAATTGCCTATTGAAATGTGGCTCCAGCATTTTTGAAGTCGAAAGGGAGCTTATTGTATGTGAACATACCCCATGGGTAGATAAAGGTTGTCCTCTCTTAGTCGACCGATGTGATATTGATCTGGTTGTAATCAGAAAAACCATCCATAAAGGAAAATATCTTGCTCTCATCACATAAATCAATGATTTGATCAATGAAGGGAGTAGGATAGTTGTCTTTTGGACAGGCACGATTAAGATCTCAATAATCCACACAGATGCAGATTGTGCCTTGCTTTTCACCGAGACGATATTGGACACCCAGTCTCTAAGGGGAATGGGATGAATGAACCCAAATTTGAGAAGCTTTTCGAATTCACCCTTAATAGCAGCGGCCTTCCTAGGCTGCACCAGACGAAGTCATTGGTTAATGGGTTTTGCATTCGGATACATTGGTATTTCATGCACCACAATGCTAGGATCAATGCCAGGAATTTCTTCGTAAGACCACACAAACACATCACATAATTCCTGAAAAAGATGAGTATATGTATTGATCTCATTTGTAGAACAAGATACCCCACCATGAACATCTTCAACAACACCGGGTTTGATAGAAATGTCAATCATCATCATTTGGGTAGTATTACCCAAATTTCCTTCCGAACATACTTCATGAGTAACAATCGATGGTGGAAATGGAGAAGAGGACTCTTTGAAAGAGGTAGACATGATTGCCGAGTGAGGCAAGAATGAGGAGCAATGATGGGTATCAATCCATGGCAATTACTCGAGAGACATGATTTCCATGATACCTTCATCGGTGAGGAAGGTCTCAACTAAGGGATCAGATGACTCCAAAGTGCCAAGCTAGGGTGATTGAGAATACAAATCAAGAGAGATCTTCGAGATATGAGAATCAAAGGATGTATATTTTGTAGCCGAAATAATTTCCATGTAATTGACTTTGGCGGGACTGAGTGGCATGACGTCACCCCAAGCATCAACCATTTGATGCAGGTATGACCCAGGGATCAGATTTGACCAAGATCATCTTGACGGAGGCAACATGAGGAGGCAGGAGTGGAAAAATCCCCATTAAGGTAAAATCTTTGAAGAGATTTGCCCCCACACTCTCAAAGGGAGCACCAGAATGCCCGACATATGGAATGTTGCCATCAAACGAGGATGAGGCAAAGAAAGACAAATGATCAACGGTGAGAATCCTCCCTTGATGGGTAAAATGGATCAAACAAAACAAAGAGGAGGCCATGACATCCATGGCATGAGTCCAACATTGGCCGAGTAGAATATTATAACTGAGATTGGTGTCAACAATCTCTACTTCAACTTGCACTATCTTGCGTTCTAAGGTGATGGCAAGGTTGGGTAAGACACTGAAAGGTCACAAATCGTGCCCATCGAAGGCTTCCAATGTGTTCAGAGACTGGTTCAGTGCAGGGGAACCAATAGCCTTCTAGTACACAGTTGACATGGTGCAGGTAGAAGCACCTTCATCGATGACAGTGTGGTGGATGGTATTTTCATTAATGATTACCTGAATAAGAAATGCAATCTAATGAGGGAGTCTCAGAACATGGTTCTCTAGATTAAAACATATCAAATTAGAATCGGTGGCATCAATGCCCCTGATAGCTGGCAACAAAGATTTTTGTTTTGATGGGCAGCTTTGGAGTACCTCGAGTGCCGACATAGTTGACAGCGCCTGAGCCAAATCTTCAATAATATTGTAATTCTAAGTGGCTCAGGTGTTGGGATCATGTGAGGATTTTCGTAGCACACCTCGAGAGGGTGGTCATGTAGCGGAATCAGGGTTAGGATGCTTGATTTATAGAGGGCCAAAACTTGAGGTAGAAGACAAAGGTGGAGTTCTTTTTCTTTCCCTACTATGAGAGCTAGAGTTTGATAATCCTTTAATCAGGTAGCCACATTAATGGGTGTGCTCATCATGAACGCTTGAGATTCAGAGGAAGCAGATCAGGGTTAGTCTACCATCTGAGTTTGTTGATATGGAAAAGGCTCTTTGAGGATAGAAGGGGTCCCCTCGAGCAAACAACTAACTTCAGATCGTCGTGGACAATCTTTAGTATAGTGATCCTCCTCACAAATGAGGCAAGGATACTTAGGATTCTATTGCGAGGACTCGCAAGCAGATGATTTGGGAGGACCCTGTTTAGGGGCATCGACTTTAGCTTTTCCTTTGCCTTTCTCTTTTCCTTTTGAGGATTTTTACACTGTGGTAGACTAGATAGCATGGACCTTTGAGGTTTTACCAGGGCCTAGAGGTTTTTAAGATGAACTGTTGGGAGCAGTATTCAAGACCAACATCTGTTTGGAAGAAGTTTTGGTAGGGGTCGAGATACTGAACCAATAACTCCATCAACGGGAGGAATATCAGGTGACTTCGATGTCGCATGATCAAATGATGGTCACGGCGCATTGGGTAATAATTCATATAAGGTGCTAGACTGAGAATAAACCAGGTCCAAGTACTGGGCACGAGTGATGGCTTGCTCTTCAATGATGCATCCACCCATGGCTATATCACGAGCAATTGGGGTGATGAATGATTTAGTAAACCATTCGGTGAGCAATTGATCATCTATCTCAAACATGATCAGTCTACGTCTCAATTCATGGATATGATTAGAGATGTGCATCGTAGTTTCTTTCTTAAGTGATGTGAGTATATAGGTGCTTGTTTCATAACAAATTGGCAACTGAAAATGGATGAGAAAGGTTATGGCTAACGAATTAAAGTCATGAAAGGTACTTCGAGGTAGCTCAATGTACCATTTTGCTGCGGCACCCATGAGGGTTTGTTGGAAAAGATGAAGACGAATGGAATTGTCCACATATGAGTTTGACAAGCACCAGAGATGATATGTCATCACATGGGCCTAAGGATATTCTTTATCTTTTCCATCGAATTTTGCGTAATCACTTGGTACCTTGGATGGCACCAGAGGCTAGTATGGTGAATGAATAATCGGATCACTCATAAGACATGATACATCTGACAACTCAAGTGTAGCCAATAAAGGTAATTGAGTGTTAAAAGGCATGGAAGGTCGATAGGCAAGCCCATAAGGAGGATCCCATCCCTACTGGTAGGGATTTTGACTCCACAGTGGGGGATTTTGGCCATATGGCATCTGAGGCTGCCTCCATTGCAGATTACCTTGACCAAAGGGAGGATTCGAACCTTGAATACCTCGAAATTATCCATACATAGGTTGCTAATAGGCAACATATGGGTTAAAGGGCTACTGAGCCTCTTGACCTTAGACATATGGGTATGGGACTTATTGTCCTGGAACATAGGGTTGTTGGGCCTATTGTCCCTGAATAAGAGGGTTCTGGACCTACAGTCCTTGGGCATAAGGTTGATGTGCTTGTTTCCCTTAGATGTAGGGATTCTGTACCTAGTGCCCTTGGCTGACAAGATTTTGAACCTGTTCGCCCTGGACAAGAGGATTCTACACCTACTGCAACAGGACTTGACCTTCAACTTGTCCCTACAAGGGTTGCCCTTGTTCATAGGTTTACAAGGTGTATAAGGGTTATTACTGCCCAAGTTGGTTTTATAGCCTTGCAGTTGAAAAATTTTCCCCTAGGTTTGTAGAGGTTGGCCCTACGAGGGTATGGGTTGAGAGGTATGCAGAGCATATTGCATCTGCTACTGCACGGCCTATTGCAACTCTTGAAGGGACTAACCTTGCAGTTGTTGCAGGTGACCTTGCTGCAGGATAATCTGCCCTTGCTGTTGTGCAGAAAGCCCTTCCTGCGACAAAGGTTTCCCTTGTGGTAACAAAGGCTACCCTAGTTGTTGCAAAAGTTGTCCTTTTTATTGCAAGGGTACTTGAATAGTGCCCGGGAAATTACTGAATTGAATCTAGCAGTAGCCAGGCTGGGTGTACTACCCAGGTTGGAGGGTGTAAGGTTGATTAATCAATTCTTGAGAACTATATGGAACGTAAGTATTTTGGTATTGGACCTAAGCCCCATAGGGATATTGATTGAACATTGCTTGATCCAAATGGACCATGAGGATTCAGGACCTGTTGGTACTGGACATTGCTTGATCTAATAGGGTCAGCAAGGTTGTAAACAATACCATAAGAGAGTTGGTTTATACCAAGCGTGTGAGTTGGTTAGCCACTCACATTAGTGGAACCTGACACATAGAGACATTCAAGTTCTTCCCCCTAAGCAGTGGCATAATCTGGCCACTGTCTAATGGGACAAAGGAACTAGTAGAGACAATCTTTGAAACCATCGGTTGATTTCAATGCGTAACTGGGATGAAAGATACAAGAGTGTTCAGGATGGTGGGTTGCACCAAGAATAAGTAATAATTGGTTGGGAAGTCATGTTCGTGATGAACGGACCTGATGTAGGCCTCACACTTGATGCCCAAACAGAATTATGGTAGAGTGATGAGGCACTAGGTGTGCCTGAAACTAAGAACCCCAAAGACACATAGCCAGGTGGCAAGCTAGTGCAAATACCTTCTGAATAAGGGAAACCATCAGGAGGGAAATGAAACTGCAATTCTTCCCCCCTCAACAATGTGTGGAGTTAAGACTTCGGACTCATCGGGAGAGGTGACTTGAGCATTGGCTTCAGGTTCCATGTCTGGAAACAAACGACGACGAACAATTGAATGTGTACTGGGGGATAGTTTGAAAGGAACACCCAATTGATCATACAGACTCTAAGGGCAGTGTGGTGATATCTCAACAGTGTCAAACAGAGGTTTCATGGGATAGATAACTAGTCCAAGCTGACCATTAGTGGTCGGCCAATTTTTAATTGGATTATCTGGAGATTCTAGGTCAAGATCAGCAAATGACCTTGAATCGAAAGTAGGCAGAGGATTAGATGATAATGGTTGAACACTCAAAACAATCGCGAGTTCAACATTTTGGTCCTCAAATGGCTCTGATAAGTCAGGAAGCAATTCCTTGGACAATCTTTCAGACCAAGGAGAGGAAGAGGAAATGGGTGAACCAGATGGTTCAACCACGATGACCTTGTCTTAGTCGACAGAACTAATAACTTCAAGGCTTTAAAATTTCCTTTTAATGGAACTCATGATTTAGTCAAAAATTTAACAAGGTGTTTTGGATCATGCGCAATCAATTATTTAAGACGCATAAATGACTAATGTTCTTTCATTTTTTTAAGAGTCGAGAAAGAAATAAAGATGACTCTATCACTTTCGATTGGAAATGAGCTTGAAAGGACAAGCACTCAGATGATCTTTTAAGTCTAATGATTCAAAAAGATCAAATGACTACTTTGGATGATTTAGGTAAACAAGATTACAAGGCAACTGTGAACTGCAGAATACCTCCTGGAAAACCAAGAAGTATGAGCAGGAAATCTACCCAAATGCTATGTTCGGTGTATCACATTCACAAGGTGGCCGACTCGACTTCCTAAGGATAAAAGGATTGTATCCTAGTGGGGTCTACCATTATGTACGCGACAATACAGGAAAGACAAATCAGTGCTAGCGCTATCTAATGTCGAAGTTAATGACAACTGCTAGGTTTATAGATGCCAAAACATGTCTCTAGCCTAGACCTTCTAGATGTGATTGTTAATGTATAATGCACTTTAGGTTAATTGAATTCATTTTAGAGTTGATCCTGAGTTAATTTTAAGTTTCTAGTTCTTAGCGATGCTACTCAAAAAACCTAGAACACAACTAAATGGGACAAGACCCTTTCAATTCAATGAAATGCATACACTAGTGAGGGTAGAAACTACTCAATCAAATGCAAACAATCAATCAACTAAAAATGAAATGATCTTCCACTACTTCACTTTTTCAAAAAAATTAAACTAATGAAAAACGCATTCCAATTCGTAATTTCCTCACAAGCACTTATCTATCAGTCCTTTTGAAATGAAAAAAATTCTCTTCCTTTTCAAATGTTGATGCAATTCTAGTTTTTAAGAGAGGTGAATCATGATGATGCAACAAGCTAGAATTTCATATTTTTCAAATGAAACAACGAAACAATATTTTCACATACAATCTTTCAATGAAAAAAAATCAAAACTATGAGCTCTTCAAGCAGATGCAAACATGACAAGAGAAATTCATTCAGATTAATGAAACACCAACTTTGTCAAGCACAAGACCGACAATGTATTCTATGCTGGAAAAATACCTTCAAACTGGTAAACAAAACTTTTTCAAACTTGTGCAAAAAGAGGTCAAAGTCGTAAGCAGAAGAAAAAACAAATGGAAGGAGCAAACACACCCACAACCATACTTGATGAGTCCACAAGTTGGTGAATGGATGAATAACTAGATGTCCTAGTGTCGCTTTCCATTCAATGGCTCGATCAATCAAATAGAAAGATGACAATCCTACAAGCAAGAAAAAACCAAACGAAAAGTAGCTTTCTAATAAGAGAGAAAACAGTCAAAAGGCTCACAGGGTCAAAAACACAAGAGCAGAACACACTGGCCAAGATTGGGGTCTAGCCCTAACCTTTAGTTATAGGGATTAACGACTGCCTAACTGACAACAAGTGCTAGAGGTGGGTATACGCAGCTGTTCCTCCGCAATTCACGCTGATTCGAACCTTGAATACCTTAAAATTGTCCATGCATAGGTTGCTAATAAGCAATGTATGGGTTAAAAGGCTACTGAGCCTATTGACCTTGGACATATGGGTATGGGACTTATTTTCCTGGAACATACGGTTGTTGGGCTTGTTGTCCCTAAATAAGAGGGTTCTGGACCTACAGTCCTTGGGCATAAGGTTGATGTGCTTGTTGCCCTTGGATGTAGGGATTCTATACCTAGTGCCCTTGGCTAATAGGATTCTGAACCTGTTGGCCTTGAACAAGAGGATTCTACACCTACTGCAGCAGGACTTGACCTTCAACTTTTCCCTGCAAGGGTTGCCCTTGTTGATAGGTTACAAGGTGTATAAGGGTTGTTACCGCCCAGCTTGGTTTTTCTAGCCTTACGGTTGAAAAATTTTCCCGTAGGTTTGCATAGGTTGGCCCTACGAGGGTATGGGCTGAGAGGTATGCAGAGCATATTGCATTTGCTGCTGCACGACCTATTGCAACTCTTGAAGGGACTAACCTTCCGGTTGTTGCAGGTGACCTTGCTGCGGGATAATCCGCCCTTGTTGTTGTGCGGAAAGCCCTTTCTGTGACAAAGGTTTCCCTTGTGGTAATAAAGGCTACCCTAGTTGTTGCAAAAGTTGTCCTTGTTATTGCAAGGGTACTTGAATAGTGCCTGGGAAATAATTGAACTGAATCTCGCTATAGCCAGGCTGGGTGTACTACCCAGGTTGGAGGGTGTAAGGTTGATTAATCAATCCTTGAGAACTATATGGAACGTAAGGATTTTGGTATTGGACCTAAGCCCCATAGGGCTATTGATACTGAACATTGGCTGATGCCCTTTCTGCGACAAAGGTTTCCCTTGTGGTAATAAAGGCTACCCTAGTTGTTGCAAAAGTTGTCCTTGTTATTGCAAGGGTACTTGAATAGTGCCCGGGAAATAATTGAACTGTATCTCGCTGTAGCCAGGTTGGGTGTACTACCCAGGTTAGAGGGTGTAAGGTTGATTAATCAATCCTTGAGAACTATATGGAACGTAAGGATTTTGGTATTGGACCTAAGCCCCATAGGGCTATTGATACTGAACATTGGCTGATCGAAATGGACCACCAAGATTCAGGACCTGTTGGTACTCGACATTGCTTGGTCTAGTAGGGTTAGCAAGGTTGTAAACAATACCATAAGTGAGTTGGTTTATACCAAGCGTTGTATCTGGTTAGCCACTCACATTAGTGGAACCTGACACCATAGATACATTCAGGTTCTTCCCCCTAAGAAGTGGCATAATCTGGCCACTGTCTAATGGGACAAAAGAACTAGTACAGACAATCTTTGAAACCATTGGTTGATTTTGATGCGTAACAGGGATCAATGATACAAGAGTGTTTGGGATGGTAGGTTTCACCAAGACTAAGTAATAACTAGTTGGGAAGTCGTGTTCATGACCAACAGACCTGATATAGGCTTGACGCCTGATGCCCAAACATAATTATGGTAGAGTGATGAGGCACTAGGTGTGCCTAAAACTAATAGCCCCAAAGACACATAGCTAGGTTGCAAGCTGGTGGGAATACCTTCTAAATAAGGGAAACCCTCGGGAGGGAAATGAAACTGCAATTCTTCACCCTCAACAGTGTGTGGAGTTAAGAATTCAGAGTCGTCGAGAGAGGTGACTTGAGCATCACCTTTGGGTTCCATGTTTGGAAACAAATGACGACAAACAATCAAATGTGTACTTGGGGATAGTTCGAAAGAAACACACGGTTGATCATACAGGATGTAAAAGCGCTATGGTGATATCTCAACAGTGTCAAACATAGGGTTCATAGGATCGATAACCATTCCAAGCTGACCATTAGTGGTCGGCGAGTTCTCTGGAGTTTGAACGGGATTATTCGGAGATTCCAGGTCAAGATCAGCAGATGACCTTGAATTGAAAGTAGGCAGAGGATGAGATGATAATGGTTGAACACTCAAAACAATCATGAGTTCAACATTTTGGTCCTCAAATGGCTCTGATAACTCAGGAAGCAGTTCCTCGGACAATCTTTTAGACGAAGGAGAGGAAGAGGAAATGGGTGAACCAAATGGTTCAACCACGATGACCTTGTCTTAGTCATCAGAACAATTAACTTTAAGGCTTTAAAATGTCCTTTTAAGGGAACTCATGACTTAGTCAAAAATTTAACAGGGAGTTTTGGATCGTGGGCAATCAATTATTTAGGACGCATAAATGACTGATGTTCTTTCATTTTTTTAAGAGTCGAGAAAGAAACAAAGATGACTCTATCACTTTCCATTGGAAATGAGCTTGAAAGGACAAGTGCTCAAATGATATTTTAAGTTTAATGAGTCAAAAAGATCAAATGACTACTTTGGATGATCTTGGTAAACTAGATTACCAGGCAACTGTGAACTATAGATACCTCCTGGCAAACAAAGAAGTATGAGCAGACAATTTCCCCGAATGTTGTGTTTGGTGTATCACGTTCATAAGGTGGCCAACTCAACTTCCTAAGGATAAAATGATTGCATCCTAGTGGGGTCTCCCGTTATATACACGATAATACGGGAAAGACAAATTAGTGCTAGTGCTATCTAATGCTGAAGCTAATGACACCTGCTAGGTTTACAGATGCTGAAACATGTCTCTAGCCTAGACCTTCTAGATGTGATCGTTAATTTCAAATGTGCCTTAGGTTAATTGAATTCATTTTAGACTTTATCTTGAGTTAAGTTTAAGTTTTTTGTTCTTAGCAATGCTACTCGAAAAACCTAAAATGCAACTAAATGGGACAAGACCCTTCCAATTCAATGAAATGCCTACACTAGTGAGGGTAGAAACTACTCAATCAAGTGCAAACAATCAATCAACTGAAAATGAAATGATCTTTCACTACTTCACTTTTTCAAAAAAATTAAACTAATGAAAAACACATTCCAATTCCTAATTTCCTCACAAGCACTTATTTATCAATCCTTTTGAAATGAAAAAAAAAATCTCTTCCTTTTGAAATGTTGATGCAATTCTAGTTTTTAAGAGATGTGAATCATGATGATGCAACAAGCTAGAATTTCATATTTTTCAATTGAAACAACGTAACAAAACTTTCACATACAATATTTCAATGAAAAAAATTCAAAACTATGAGTTCTTCAAGCAGATGCAAACATGAAAAGAGAGGTTCATTCAGATTAATGAAACACCGACTTTGTCAAGCACAAGACCAACAATGTAATCTATGCCTGAAAAATACCTTCAAACTAGTAAACAAAACTTTTTCAAACTTGTGCAAAAAGAGGTCAAAGTCGTAAGAAGAACCAAAAACAAATGCAAGGAGCAAACACACCCACAACCGAACTTGATGAGTCCACAAGCTGGTGAATGGATGACTAACTAGATGTCCTAGTGGCGCTTGCCATTCAATGGCTCGATCAATCAAACAACAAGATGACAAGCCTACAAGCAAGAAAAAACCAAATGAAAAGTAGCTTTCTAATAATGGAGAAAATAGTCAAAAGTGTCACAAGGTCAAAAACACGAGAGAAAAACACACTGGCCAAGATTGGGGTCTAGCCCTAACCTTTAGTTATAGGGATTGGCACGGCTGCCTAAACGAAAACAAGCGCCAAAGGTCGGTCTACGTGACTGTTCCTCCGCAATTCACGCTGATCGGCATGACTGTCAGATAATTAAATGCACTATCTGAGGGAACTAAGGAAAAATAATTAAAAATTCAAAACAGGGACCAAATTTGCTACATGGATTTTAGACATAGGCCAGTAAGCAGGAGAAAAGCAATAGAACAAAGGGGAAAAAAACTAGCAAAGTTCTCACAAAATCATGAAATCCAAAACAAACAAAAGAATAGGATCTCCCCAGCAGAGTCGCTAATTTGTGGTGAAGTAAAATTATAAGTGTGGACATGAATGAATTCCTCTAGCCCAATAATGGGTCTAGTCATAATAGATACATTCTATGGAATATTTCCTTAGGTTAGAATTAATGAAGAGGGCCTACCTCTTGGTCGCTTATCATGCTTGATGATGTCCTCGCTTGCTCCCTCCAACAATCTCTCGCTTCCTTCTTCAAGCTCCTGAAACAAGTAAACAATAACAACACACAAACATAATAATAGACAAATTGCAATTCAACATACTTAATAAGTCAAAAATCATTATGACACAAATATGTAATATTATAAAACATGTAGGAAATCATTGGATAGTTGCATATATTAATATCAAAGAGAGATTACAATCATTTGTCTTGACATCACAGTCTTCCTCTTACAAGACCAGGTTCCCACACACTTCTGCTAGCACTTCATGATGGCTTCAAACAACAATAATTTAAAGACTCTTCCCTTTAGGTTTCACTCCAAACCAAACACACTTCTCCCTCACACAACTAGATGGCTACAACTAGTAATAGCTTACTTGTCTAAAATAGTATACTCACACTCAACCAAAACTCTAACACTGCTTTTCACACTCTAGTCTGTGTTTGGGAAGAAGGGAGGTTTATATAGAAAAGATGGATGTGAGATGGACCCTCTTCTCATGGGAGAAGGACTTATTCCTTCAGGTATTTCCATCATTATAAGGGAAAAGAGCCCAAACTGTCATCCTCGACCCCGGCCAAACCATTTACTAGACTTCCATTATAGAGCTTCTAGAGATGGAAGCTTCAGCTCTAATTTAAAAAAAATTCCATAACAGGACTAGCGGGATGGAACACAGCTCAGACGCACCGATCGGCGTGGGGAATAGTGTTAATCTTTGCACATCGATGCAGGGAGACAAAGGTTATTAGCGTCAGACTTGTAAATTGGGAAAAATAGAAGTGTCAAGGAAAATGGTGCAAAAGGAAATGATCTACTCAGGAAGAGGGACATAATGGGAGCTTCTCCATGAGGGAAAAGCATGCAGGGTTCACTGTAGAGGTCCTCTAGGATCATAGAATGGGGAGTACACAGACAATGACAAAATGTTGTGTAACAGAGAGACAAAGATAAGAAGGTGATCAAAGTTGAGTAATCCTCTTGTTTCTCGATGCATTTCCTTTCTCATTAAGCTTCTCATTGAAACTTAACAAAATGCATAGAATAATATGTCAGATGTTGGACCACGGGTAGTGAACGAGAAATAAGCCATATGACAACATTATTTACTAGCACAACCATATAATTTAAATTGTTAACAAACACCCATCGACATCAAAAAACTTACATAATAAAATACATAAATTACTACAAATAATATATAAATATTAATAAATACTTATTTTGCTTTACTATCTATTTCATTAAATTTATTTGATTTCAGTCAACAAAAAAAATAATTTTAAAAGAAAACTTAATTATTTATTATTGTTTTCTGAGTCTAATCATAACATTATAACGTTATGAAAGAAATAGTTTTAAATCTTGTTAGTCATCATTACTTCATCTATAACATAATTTAATATTCTATCTTAACAAGTATAATTCAAATAGTAATCAGTTGAGTGATTCGCTGCAACTCTTAAAAAAATATGAAATATGAAACTTCAAATTTAATCTCATAACTTTGCTTTCCAATAACATGTAATTTGGTGTCACATGTTATTGGTGTCTTCCATCTATGAGTATATTTGGTGTCAAATGCTATTGGTGTCTTCTATCTATATGTATATGAAAGATATTCTTTATAAACTCCAAAAAAAAATTTACATTTTAATCTCATAATACAAATTATTTCCCATCTACAAAATACTTCCATGTATGTTAGATTGTCATTGATACTAATATCAATTCCATTCTATCTATGATTATGCCAAAGATATTCTATACCAACTCTACATGTAAATCTCATTACAATACTATCAAATCATAACTCAGAAATTCAAATGATCATTTTAATTAAAAAAGTTATATGAAAATATGTTATATGAATATAAGTTATAATTTTTTCAAACTAAGATATTAATAAGTCATAATATTAAAAACGATTTTATTTAATCATTATCAAATTGTCTTATCATTAAAAATTTTATTACAGCTTTCATGATTAGTAATAATAAAATATTTAAAATAAAATTATAGTCAATTAATTTATATTTTTTTTTAATTTTATCCCTATGAAATCTGTACTAAATAAATATTTAAATTTTAATATAAATACAATACATTAAATAATCATAAATAAAATTAAATATCAAATCAATATAAACATTAAAAGTGATTTACTTTACAGGTAACACTAACGATGTACCTGTCAATTTTATGCATAGTGGTCAAAGTTAAAATGGCCGTCAGCTTTATTGTACACAAAGTATTCTCATTCTTTGCGCGTTTCTGGTGCAGCAATAACCGAACAGCATTTACGACCATGGAGGACGAAAGTCGATATGGCAAGCGGCGATCGTTATTTTCCATTAAAATTATATATATATATATATATATATATAATATATATATAATTTGGGAGAGTTTTTTTGAATGATTGTGAGTGGAATTTGTTTAAGCTGGGACAGCTTTCATGTAGGTTTGAACTGAATAAAGATATGCGGATCTGCTTTTCAGTGGAATACTGTCATGTTTTATGTGTTGGGACACTGTCATGTTCTTTAGTTGGGACACTGTCATGTTCAATAGTTTCTTTTTTTAGTGGATTTTTGTTGAGGTTAGGGATAATTTTAAAGATTCTTAAATGAAAAAATGATCTATATATTGGTGAAATATTGTCCTGCCCCATGTAATGGTTTGTGTTTTTGAAGGTGGCTTTTATTTGGTTTGTGTTTTCTTTAAGTGTTTTTTATTTTTAAATGAAAAAATGATCTATATATTGGTGAAATATTGTCCTGCTCCATGTAATGGTTTGTGTTTTTTAAGGTGGCTTTTATTTGGTTTGTGTTTTCTATAAGTGGTTTTTATTTTTAAATCATTATTTTTATAGGTGGTTCTTATTCTCACTCTTAAACCGTTATGAAAATGTTTGACTCCGAATTTGATATTGAGTAAACTCCATATAAACTTATTAATTTACACTTCATAAATTTATATCTATAAATATTTTTCTAAAGATATTTTAAACTATATTTAAAATGAAGAACAAAAAAATTAATAAAATATATTTAATTTCTTTAAAAAATAAATTATTATCATAGAAATAATTCAGACAGTCTCACTATTGATTTTTTGAAAAAAAGAAAGCATATTTTTCACAACAAAAATTTATCATCCAACAACATTTTTAAAATTTGTAAATTATCTATAAAAAATTTTGTAAATTATCTATAAAAATGTTTTTTTTTAAAAATTAAAAAATAATAAAAATCGATAAACAATACCACGGAATGCTACAACATTTCAACGTGGACTTGTACATTTTGCACTGATACATTTTCTCCCTTTCTTTTTAGAGAAGAGAAAAGTATACAAGTTCATTCAAACTTTGAAATAAGTATTCAACAAAAATGAGTAAATAATTTGGTGTTCATTATTATTGGCATGATCCATTTTTAATGTTTATTTTATGTTCAAGTTTTTTACCTTCAAATGTCTAGATCATCGGGTTTTATTGGTGTCTTTTCAGTTTAAGTGATTTATCTTTAAATTTTGTGTACGAGAAAATTTGGTTTTATGGTTATTTTATGTAAAAATTAAAAAAATTTGTTTTACTAAAAAATATTATGTTAATGATAATAAATAATTCTTAATTATTAATAATTTGTTATTATTATATGTTAATGATTATATTTTTAAGTTTAAGTTCAAATGTTTTAAGTTTTACCCAGTGATTTAGTTTTAGGGATGTTTTTAAAATGTTGTTTGTTATAATGATATTTGTTATATATGAGAGACATCGCATTATGATCATCACTTGACTGTAAATTTGGTCGTTAAAGGGTCTAGTTGTAAAGTCAATAGTTGATGTTATAATGATCTTTTAGATGACTCGAATTCATAATTAGGTTAATTGTAAAGGAGCTTTATGGAAGAAAATCTACCTTGGTGGTGGGTTTTCCTACAAACCTGAAAACCCTAAGATAATGAACATGGATGACTCTTCTCTTTTTGAATAAATTGAAATGGATATTGAGTCTATGTGGTTGGTCAAAATGAACACGGAAATAATGATCTCTTTTCCTATGTGGGTGGATCACCCCACTAGAGATCATATCCCCCTTCCATGGGAATAGTATTACAAAAATATGATGGACCATTCATCTCACTTGGATGGATTTTAGACACAAAACCACTTCAATAATTTAACTGTTCATTTTCCCTTGGAATAAAGATCTATTTATTTTCACAAAATGTGTGTAAGATGATGCTTTTAGTGGGAATATTTTAATGCACAGTCCATTGTAGTGTGTTCACAAGATGTACTATTTTCATAAAGTTAGTTTTGTTGGTTACCAGTTTCATAACATAATGAACTATTGTTGGAATGGTCTTTCTGTGTTCACAACATGTATTCTTTTCATAAAGTCAATTTTTTTGGTTATGATTTTCATGACATAATTATCTATAGTTGGAATGACCCTTTTTTGAGCTTTAGAGCATTTTCAAGGGACTAGAGCTGTCATGATAGTTATCTCTTCCTTTTTGTAGAGTTTTGTAGTTGTATCTAGTTTGAATGTTGATGATTAGTCTGCATGGATCATACTTTTGATTCTAAATTGGATGGTTGATTTCTATGTCAATTATACCCATAATTTCAAAGTGAATGGGCAGAAGCCTTAGTGCTAGATGGATTCATTTATTTCAGTTATGGAGTGGAATTTTGGGGGATGTAAATATGGTTGAATGGAAGGGGGTAATTGTGGGCTTGTAGGTTTTATGGTTAGTGGTTAAAATAAGCATGCTTGGTGTCATTGTAAAGGTATTAGTCATATTTTGCATCCCAATTAGAAGAAAAAGAACTAGGTTAATGTGGTTGGTATACTTCGTTTAACTATTGATAAAGAAATGATAGGGTCTAAACTCCATAAGAACCATTTTATGGGCCTCGGGAAAATTTGACATTTTTTAGTTAGCTTCTTCTTATTGCCCTGCTCTTAGAAGTGACTATTTCAGACCATTTGCTAATCTAAACTATAATTCCCTCCAGACAACCTGTTGATTGACAAGTTGAATGCAAAGTTCTCTTGTTGAGGTTATTGAGGATGTTTGTAATGTTAGAGGTATGTTTAGTTTCATTCTCATAATATTTTCTCTTATTATACTTTGTATGATGGGGGTGTTGGATATTACATATGCCTATTATTGTGTTTTCCTCCATAAGGTTTTTTCTTAGTGAATCTCCAAGTATCACTAGGATGCATTATGACTCATAAGGATTTATGCGATTTATTATGACTTCTACGACCATTTATGGGATTCTATTACTCATGATTTTTGTTCCTTTTGCTTTGAATTTTTTTCTACTAGTCAACAATTTGATTTTATCAACAAGGAAATGTTAACTAGTTGAATTATAACTAGCATGACCATATAAACTAAATGGTTGGTAGACCTAAATTATAATTTTATTTGAAATTATTATTATTGCTAATTATAAAAAGAATTAAACAAGATTTCTGAACCATGGAAATTCACCCCGCTTTACCATGTAGATTCTTAACCTAAAAATAGTTTTTGTTACAATACCATGGGCCAATATCATGGCTCATTAATACCACATTCCTAAAATAGCATAACTCATATTCATATAAAAATGTTCATATGAAATTTTTTTGTTTAATAAATCAATTTAATTGAATAAATTAAATAAGTGATAGAAACTACCAAGAACACACCATATTTATGTGGAAAATCCAACAATAGGAAAAAATAGTAAAATAAATTGAATCAAATAAAAGTTACCAACAACACACCCAATTTATGTAGAAAACTCAGCCATATGGAAATTATTAGTATCTTATATTTACTAGAAAAGGAAATATATAACCTTTGTGACCATTCTCACTTAATCAATTTTCACCCATTCAATTATATCTCATTTTCATATTATGATAGAAATTGAGAGATGTGTAGAGAGCAAGATTGTTTACAACACAAATCACACATTGTATCTTTTATTGATATCAATGGTTACATATTTATAGTATATAGATCATTGACTATGACAAATCTAGATCCTAAGAAAGTAGATCTAAATAGCTAATACAACTCACATAGGAAAATAATTACTTCTAGATTGAGATCTAGGGGCTTACAAAACAATCTAAAACACATGGAAGCATTAGTAACTTCCAACAAACTTCGTTTATGCTTACATGTAACAAATATAGAAAACACACATTACAATAACAATATGAATCTCTATCACATTTGTCAAATATGGTCATTAATAGCACTCACATCCACTCTAAAATTTCATGGTTCTTCCCTTTATTTCACAACACTTTAGAGATTTCCACTAGATCCATTTAAGACATAACCACTTTAGACAATCATTGATGCTACTTGACCTCCTGAAGAACAATCTTGATATAATGGATCAACTTCCATCTATCAAAATGCATCGAACTACATTTTTTGTTGTTGTATAAGTGAGTTGGTACTGAGTGTATTTAGCTTTCAATTATACAACTGACCTTTCTACATACAAGTATCTCATAAAATAACTTGTAATTGATGCTCTTGAAACTCAAAGAATAACAAAATCCATCATCATATATTAACATATTCATATAATCAAATTAACAATATATTCTCTGCACAAAAAATAATGATAAGTACTATTTTAATTATATTCCTTTATTCATTAATTGGTTATGGGATTTATTTTTTACCCCAAAAAAAAAAAAAAAAACTAAAATGAAAAAGAGAAAATATACATAACTAAAATGTAACATATATGACTAATAGCTATAAAATGTATCATAGGCTTCGTCACGACAGTAAGAATGCTAAGTTATCTTATTACATTTTCCCCACAATTCCATCCACAACTAACGAAAGTGAACCTTTGAATCGTTCTGTTACAACTAGCATGATAATTACTTCCAGAGCGCACATCTGCATTGCACTTCTTGAAGGGTGCGTTGAACCAGTAGGTATCCAACCCTACGCTTGTCGCCCAACGAAAACACGTATGTTTTCTGCTCCTTTGCACGAGAACCTTTGATTATGATCATTATGTTGTTGACCTTCTAACTTAACTCCCCACTGGTTGGACTCGATCATTCCTCGTCGATGGTATACTTTTCAAACCAAGATTGACTAATTAGAGTACATCACCTATGGTTTTCTTTTGATTTAACTGGTCTTTATTTGGAGCCAACCTTAACTTCTCGTTTAGTTTCTCTATATTTTGAGCCAATCGTATCTCAATTCAATTGACAGAAAGAATTTCAAATCGTTGCAAAATATGCATAACGATAAGAAGACTTGCACTATCCCAGATTGTCTCTCCTATATCCTTCCAGAGACTCTGAATGAAATTCTTGCAGACATCTTGAAGATGATGAGAAACGATAGCGTTAACCCAATCCACATGTGTTCCTTCTAACTGACCAGGTGAAATTACGTCAGCAGAATTTGTCACCTGGTTTTCTGTTGCAAAACGCAGTTTACGTTCCTTCTAACTGACCAGGTGAAATTACGTCAGCAGAATTTGTCACCTGGTTTTCTGTTGCAAACCCCAGTTTACGTAGATCATAGCAAAGGTACTAGTTATTCTACCAATGAACTTGCCTCCTTTACCTAAAGCCTTCGTGAATGGAACCCAATCCATTCAGACGATAAATGTCGCAGCTCCTCCTTAGAGTTAACATTCACCCACGGAGCAATGCAACGGATGATGATTCATGCTTTTGACCTGCACTGGCACCCTCGCACTCATAACCAAGAAACATTATAACAGTTAGACAATTCTCGGACGCAATCACACCCAACAAACCACACAAGAAATTATGAAACTCAACACTCCAATAATCAGAAAATAAACAACCTCACACTCTAAATAATCTAGGTACAAAATATAATAACCTTCAAGTCTCTCTCATTTCCCTGGTCTTCCCGTCAGGGAATCAGGCGAAAATAGGCGCTGACATTATGATAGAAATTGAGAGATAAATAGAGAGCAAGATTGTTTACGACACAAATTACATATTGTAATTTTTATTGATTTGAATGGTTATATATTTATAGTATATAAATTACTGATTATGATAAATTTATATTTTAATAAAGTAAATTTAGATAGTTAATATA
>APFE030420726.1:0-14624 GCA_000404065.3 Pinus taeda
TTAGCCAAACCTTGCCCTTTTATCAATTTTGTAGGTTTTATTTCAATGTCAAATTCTAAGATGTTGGCAATCCATTTTGCTCTTCTGCCCTCCAAATTCTCTTGAGTGAGTATATCTTTGACAATAGGACTTGGTACATAAGCTATAACATGGGAGTATAGGATATAGATTCTAAAGTCTTTGATGGCTTTGACCAAGGCATATGCTTGCTTTTCCATGATCTTGTAATTTAGGGGAGCATCTCTGAGAGCTCTACTAAAGAATGCAATAGGTCTCTCATTTCCTTGGTCATCTTTCTGTAATAGGACAGTAGCAATAGTATGCTGGAAAGAAAAAGAGAAGATGATAAACTCTTTGTCAAATTGAGGATTTGTTAAGACTGAAGTTTGTGTAAGGGCCAACTTTATTCCTTCAAATGCTTGATTTGCTTCTACTGTCCACTTCACCTTTGAATCCTTTTTTAGCATGTTATTTAGTAATCTGCTTAATTCTGCCAAATTTGGGATGAATCTCCTGAGGAAGTTGATCTTTCCCAGGAATTCTTGTAATTTTTTGATATTTCTTGGATGGGGCATTTGCAAGATGGCCTGTATCATGTCTGGGTCAATCCTAATGCCATCCTTTGAAATGATATGACTTAACAACTTACCTTCTTCCAATCCAAACAGGGATTTCTTGGGATTTAAGGAAATTCCATATTTCCTGCAAGTTGTGAATATTTGCTTTAGATGTTTCAAATGTTCTGGGTCAGACTTTGAGAAAGGTGTGAGGTCGTCTAAGTAGATGACAAGGAAATCACGGATTTCTTTGGAAAAGGCAATATCCATTGCCCTCTGAAAGGTGGCTCCTGCATTTTTCAACCCAAAAGGCATTTTGACATATTTGAAGGTTCCCCATGGGGTTGTAAATGTTGTTTTGTCCTGATCATTAGGGTGGACTAGGATCTGCTTGAAGCTTGAGAATCCATCAAGTAAATAAATTCTTGATGCCCCTACTACTCTTTGCAGGATGTGATCCATCTTGGGTAAGGGGTAGTTATATTTTAGGGATACTTGATTCAAGTTCCTAAGATCAACACAAAGCCTGATTTCACCAGTTTTCTTTCTTGTAGGGACCAAATTTGAAATCCATTCTAAGAGTCTGATTGGTGCTATTATACCAGCTTTAAACATTTTTTGCACCTCTTTTTCAATTGAGGGGAGAAGCATGGGATTGATCCTCCTCAGTTTTTGTTTAAAAGGTTTCTGATTCGGCTTAAGAGGGATTGTATGTTGAATGATGGAGGTATCATAGGATTTCAAATCCTCATAACTCCATGCAAAGACATCTCATAATTCTTTAAAGAGGTCAATGTATTTAGGCTTTTGATCAGGTGGTAAAGATGCAGACAATTTGATTATCTTGGGCTTTTCAACAGTTCCAATGTTGCATTCTTCAATAGCAGCATTAAGGGGCTGCAATTTTGGCTTTCTAGGGACATCATTTGAGTAAAAAATGTCCTCCAATGGAGCTAGGCCTGTTGGAAGGAAATTGTCTTTCCATTGTATTACTTCCGCTTCAGTATCAGCTATTTCCTCATAATGAACTTGTTCAAGTTCTCGTATTTTCTCCTGGTCAAAGTTTGTTGGACAAAGCATTTGATTGGCTGTTTCGAGTGAGATATTTGTGTGGTGTTTTTCAGCTAGTGTTTGTGAATCATTTGCAGCCTCTGTATCAATGCGTAGTCCTACAAATTCTTGCTGTAGAGTCAGGAAATTGTTTATTTGTTTGTCATCCTCAAACACTTGCCAATCCTTGACATTGTTTGGGACAGAAGGTCTGTGTTTTACCTCAGCTGCAAAGCAATGCTGGGGTTCAAAAGGTAGTTTGCAAGTGCTTGCAAACGTGGCCAAACTATGAGCATGGAGGTTATGGGTTCTAGGAATTTTGGTTATTTGGAATTCAGTGAAAGAATTTAGGATTTCAGCAGCAAAAAACCTATAAGATTTTATTCTTTTGTCAATGGTGACAAAGTTTCCTTTTACTTGTTGGATGATTAGGTCCGAGTCTCCTAGGATTGAAACTTTTATGGCCTGTAAGGATTTTACTAGTTTAAGGCCTAGTAGGAGAGCTTCATATTCTGCCATATTGTTGGTGCACCTGAAGTTTAACCTATAGGCTCGGCCCTCTGCATGATTGTTGTGTTTGTTATGTATCCAAACCCCTGCCCCTGCCCCAAATTTGTTGACTGATCCATCAAATTAAAGAAACCATAGGATTTCTTGACTAAGGGAAGCATTGTCAACTATTGTGGGACTTGGCATCAACAATTTGAGGTCTTGGCTTGCATTTGATTTGTCTTCTTGAACATTTTTATCTGTTGACTTATCAACCAATGTTTCTAGATCAGGAGTTTCTTCATTTATATGCTGATATTGTTTGATTGACTGGATTTCTTCATCATTTGTGGGACCTGTATTGTCATTAAAGAGAATATAGGAGTCTATGTCAGAATGAACAACGTATATGGGAAAGTTTTGAGGCTTGTCTTCACTGCTGACCATGTATTTCATTAGTGACTCTCTATATAGCCTCTTGGGTTGACCGAAGACTAAAATGGTGGCATATGACATGTCTAATTGTAGGGAACCTTGGAGTTTAGCCCCCCATGATCTTGATAACAACATTGCATATTTGGGTGGGATATCAGCAACTACCACATCCATTAGGATTGTTTTATTTGGGTACTGGACCAGTGATACACAAAGATCTTTTATTAAGCCTAAACATTTTACTTGGCTGGAGTCAAATGAAAATAGGTCCTTATAAGGTCTTGTAATGTCCAGGTTGAGCCTCTCCATTACTGATTTAGGCATAAGGTTGTGAGAGGCGCCTGAATCAAACATTGCATTATGTAGTATCTTATCATGAACATGCAAGCTGACATAGAATGGTAAAATCCCTGTGACTGCTGTCTTTCCATCAACCTCTGGGCCGAAAAGTAATTCTGGGGTATCGTCTAACACATTGACATTATCTTTATTACGAGTTAGTTGAAGAGATTTCTTGATTTGTTGTTTGTAAATGTCATGCTTGGCTAATTCTGAAAGAGGGATAGCTATTTTCAATTTGCCAATTTCAGCTTCTAGGTCAAATGGTCTTTCAGTTTGGATCTTGGTATTGTGGGTGATAGCCTTTTCCTTGTTTATTGAGTTTTCCTCTTGATTTTTGTCTTGATCATGAGACTTATCCTTTTTACCTATCTCTTGAGGAGCACTACTTGGATTAGGCTGCAAAGGTGGTGCAGCCATTTGCTTTTGTTTTGAGGGGAGTAGTTCAGTTATTTCTTCAACGGTTATTTCATTTGTAACTGAATCAGTTTTGTCCTGTGGTTCTGTAACTATGGCTTTTTTAGGCTACAGGCTATATTTTGCTTTTTCAGGCCGTGTTACGTTTATAGTTCTACTTCTTAGCTTGTATTGCTTGTGAACTTCATAAACGATTGTGTCATAGCCTTATTTAAAGTCAAATGACCCACCTGACCTGGTTTGGAATTATTTAATGTCATCCTCCTTATGATCTTCATGACTCAGGAAAACTTGCTGCTCATCATTTAGGCCCATTAGGTTAATGTGGGTGTCATCTGCTTGCTCACATGAAGTGGATGCTTCAGTATAGTTTTCCTGGAAGGGAGGTCTTATCTCTGGATCAGAACTGGCCTTGCTAATGTTTGGGTTTTGATTTCTCCTAAAATTTGGGTTCCTGACAGGGTTACTTTGAGGTGCTTCCCATGATGAACTTTTCTCCACAGATTCCACTCTATCACCCAACCTTTTCATGCCAGTGAGTATTGCATCCAGTTTCTGATCAAAGGCTGAGGGTTCCTCTTTGAAGGTGACTCTTTTTTCCAATCTTGCCCTGTTCCTCTTGGCAATTATGTTAGCCTCAACTGTGACAACAACCTTTTGTGCATCCTCAAGGGTTTCAGGGGCTCTTTCCTTCAACTAATATGCCATATCAGGGTCAAAACCATTAGGAAATTTGTACAATGCTAAATCAGGGGGAGGTCTCAAATTCTGTGGTATCGCGTTGTATACATTATTGAATCTTGCACAATACTCCAAAACGGTCTCCTGAGGACCTCGTTTGATTGTATCATATTCACCTAGTATGTGCAAAGGATCTTTTTTCTTTTCCCATCTATTAGTAAATGCATGGTAAAGCTCATCAGGAGTTGTTATGGTATTAGCAGTGAGTGACCTAAACTAGGTTCTTACATCCCCTGTGAGGCTCTGAACAAAAATTCTCATCCTTACACTGTCATCATCAATTTCATAGTTTTCAAAATGATCTTGCATCCTTCTAGCATGTTGAATGGCAGTGAAAGGGCCAGTAGAGTCAAAGTATGAGATCTTGGATTGGTAGTCATGAGGTAGAGCTGCAGCATTAGCAGGTAACTGCAGGGGTGCATATCTATTGGCCATATTTGCAAGGTTTATAGGGTTAACCAGGACAACAGGGACTACTAGGACAATGGGGGTACTAGGTATGGCAGAGACTGTAGTGTAGGCCAAGGGAACATGTGAAGTGGATGAAGGTGTAAAAGGAGGGCTTTGAGATGTAGATGGTGAACTAGGGGAACCAGGGGTAGATCAGAATAACACCTTGATTGGAGTGAGAGCAGGGTTAAGGTGGACTGTCTCAGGGCTCAAGTCAGAAGGATTCTCCTGTTTTTGCTGCTTCCTAATGTTTTTATGGATTGTGTTAGGATTTTCAAAAACAATTGGTGGGTTGGGGTCACAATTGGACCTTGTATACTGCTGATTCTTCTTCGGAGCCAGCTTCTGAGTTGTTTTTTGAGTATTTTTAGAGTTTTCTTGTATCTGTAAGGACCAGATAAGATTTTGAAATGGCTGTGTATGTCCTAAAGTTAGTATGAAGATAGACTGAAGCAGCTTTTATGTAAACTTTGTTAATGTAAAATAGAAACAGTTTTGAAGGCTTCCTGGCTAGCTCTCAGGCTTCAGCTGTAGCTTTAGGGAATATATAGTATTTGGAAAATCCTGAGGTTGTCCCCAGTGGAGTCGCCATTTATGTTAACACCCAGGTTGTTCCCTATGACTCCCAAGGGAATACGGCCAGGGTAACCACTAACCAACCTTTGGATTACAGATCCTAGCCTATCTATAATCAGAGAGGGCTCTCTCTTTGAGTTTCAGCTATGCTTTGTGACTATTTTGGGCTAGCTTTAAGTTTCGGTTTCCTGTTTGAGACTCTGGTTGATGAATTGTTGTTGTAAGAAGGGCATGAAGAGTTCAGAAGATGTTAATCCATTGGGCATATGGAGTCAGAAAAATGAGATAGTTCTGGTGTTTGTGATGGAGAAAGTTTTGCTGCAAGGCTAGATGGCTATTGTTAATATAATTTCCAATTTAGTGAGTGAAACAATGAGATATGGAGTTACCAACAGTGTGACATAAATTTGAACGACAATCCCTACTTAGTAGCATAAATGAATTACCAAATAGTGACTGTGAGGTATTCAAAGCTTATTGGAGCAATCAAGAATTCCAATTCAAACAGCTGAAAGTTATGAGAAACATTTATAGTGAAATTAGATTGAGATCAGGGTGTCTCCATGGACAAATCCTGAGCTATTCTTTTTCTTTCTTTCCTAGTTTCAGAACAACATGTGAGAGGGATGAGTTAAAACAAATAACAGAAAAAATTAACAGAGATAGAGAAACACTTATTATATCAAGTCATAGCACCAGAATCCTGTAGCATTCAATGGTTCCAGTCACAACATGCACTAGTAAGACTCAGTTCCTGTAAACTCCAAGCTTTATTAATCACATCCTTCTGAAAGTTACAACCGAGTTCTCAGTTCTTCATAAGAGAAACAACCAAAAAACAATAATCACCAACCCCTTGGAAGTGTATGTGAGGGGGAATATATACAATAGGTTTTACAAAATATCTTAATGCTGAGTCATTTGATACATTAACTGTGCTCACCAACTTTTACAAATATCAGATAGGAAAGTTATTGCTAGTCTGAGTGTAAGATAAATGGTCTTTAATGCTGTCAGGCCTCTTCTTGACCTTTGGAAGAGAGTGAGTCGGTTGAGCGTTTCTGCTTTAATGCTGATTGATGTGAATGACGTGTCTTTATGGTTTGTCATGCTAAAGCTTTTTCTCGGCCCTGCTACCTGTAGCTGTCGTTGCTGTCCTTGGTGGCTGAATCTTCATTCTGAGGTGGCTCATTCCACCTTTCTGTCATAGTATGTGTATCACACTTTCTGAAGGTGATGACTTATATATTTTGATTACAAAATTCAGATGAAGCCTCGTGTTTATAATAATAATTGTATCATGGAGGCCCACCAATCCTGCGTAGGCAATTGATGCCTCAAAATTGCATCCATGGTCTCATCTACCTCTGTGTATTTGTAGAAATTTGGAGGCGTTTCAAACAGATGGTTAATCTCATTCATAATAAAGAATAGATTCTCTATTCTGTCATAGAGACTTTGCCCAGATGCTGGCCCTGTATCCTGGGAGCTGCTTGATCCTTGGCTGATCTAATTTGTGGCAAATGTGTTCACCCTCTTAGCATAAACTTCATGTGATAGAAGTTTTCCTGCACTGTTGAGTAAGTTGGGGAGACCTCTGCCCTGTAATGCAGCAAATTAGTCCATGAACCTGTGTACCTCTGTTTGCATATCTTGGCTCCTCCTGTCCAATGTCTGTACCAGGCTTTTTCAGTGTGAGGACCCTCTTGACTAGTTGGATAGTCTCCGTCCTGCTGGTGATCCCAATTGCTGCCAGCTGAGGGCCTGTCCGGTTATTTAGCACATTGATCAATCTGTTGGCTACCTCAGGCATACTGCTTAGAGATGCCCTTGCTCTATGCACTTCCTTCTGCGCTTTGCCTATGAGCTCCATTTGCTCATGAATGGTCTCAATGTATTTCCATTGGTCAGTTATTGATTGGCCAATGTGGGTCCACAAAACTCTTCTGATCTCACCCACCACTTTGTCAAGGGTGAGCTCCTTCTCCAGCTCTTTTATTCTTTCCTTGAGAGTTTTTATTTCTCTCCCTTTCTCAGCCACATTATACTTTGATTTATCATATTTTTCATTTAGTTTGGCCAACTCATCCTTGGCTCCATTTAGTTCTGTCATATGGGCCTATAGGGCCTGGACCTCATTTAACAATTTCTGCATGTCCAAGCTTGGAGCCTGCTCTGTAGAGGCTGCTGCTGTTGATGTTGATGGTGCTGCTGCTGATGTGGACGGTGCTGCTACTGATGTGGACGGTGCTGCTGCTGCTTCTGTGTGAGGAGGAGTGGTCTTTGGAGGCTCCTCAAGGTTAATAACCTGTGGAGGGGGCTGAGAAGTCTGACCTCCCTCTTTCTGCTGTAGGGCTGCCTGTAGTGCAGCCTCAGTGTCTTCTAGCCTCCCTTCTGTTTGCACAAGTTGTTTGTGTAGTGCTACCAGCAATGTAGCTATTTCTTGTTCTTGCTTCTGCTGAGCAACCTCATCTGTTTGGGGGTGAATGGTTACTGGGAGCTTTACTTTCTTTCTTAAGGTTGCCAGGTCTGCATCCCTTATCTTCAGCAATGACTGTATGGCTTTGGGATGCTTGGGGTCATGCCCCAACTCTATAATTATATCTTCCAAAGACTTGATCCTGTTGTCTTTGGCCAAGGAGGATGCCTTCTCCAACTCTAGTTGGGCAACTGTATTATTTAGGCTGTTCTCCAGCCTTTTTGCCAACATTGTCTTGTCTGCCAACGTTGCATAGACCATTTCACCCGTTTTCTTATGGAGTTCTATTTGGTCCATAGGGTGAATGTCTTTTGCAAGAACCTCCAAGTTGGTTCTTATGTAATCTGCAGCTGACTGTGGCTGCATCGTGGTGGGCCTGAAATGACTCATGGTCATTTTTCCTTCTGAAATGTCATAGGCTGCCATGAGCCTCTGCTGATTTGTGGGAGCCATCTTTAGCAACTGATTGTAAATTTGGAGCCTGAGTGGCTCATTTCTTCTTTTGATATCAGTGAACTATTGCTTGATTCTCACCTCTGCTTTTCTTTGATGGCTTGAGGAGCTGACCTCTCCTCCAGGATTTCTCTCTTGTTCCTGCTGAAAGGAACTAGCAGATACTTCCATGCTTGGTGGGCCCATTATCGTCGATTGCCCCATAAGCATTTCTTCTTCAGACAGGGGATTTAATCTTTGCCTTTTCTCCCCTTGATTAGTGGACGTTGTAAGGGGGGTCTCCTGCTCTCTGTCCCTCTTCTTTCCCTTTTCCACTTTTTGTGGAGTCTGGAGTACTAAGGTCTCCACCATCTTCTCTTGCCCAGAAGGCATATCCTGTTGAGCCTGTTGCTCAGTAGGTGCTGGGGCCTCAGCCATCTGTTCTTGCTGCATATGCTACCCCTCTCCTTGAGGCTCTTCTTGCTGTTCTTGTGGCTGCTCTAGTTGCTGGCCTAGTTGCTGGTCTAGTTGCTGGTCTACCTGCTACTCTGTTTGTTGCTGTGCTCTAGGAGGTGATTGTTCCTGCTCCACCTCCTTGCCCTTGCCTTTATTTGTTTCTTGTTGGGCAACTCCGGCTACTTGCTACTAGGCTGTGGAAGATGAGGCAGCTGCTCCAATTTGCCTCTGACAGGAGGAATAAACTTGCCCATAATGTTCCAAGTCAGCTTCTTTCTCAATATTGCTAGTTTCTCTTCTTAGCATTTCTTCTTTGCTAATTGGCTCTTCTAATGTGCCTTCTTCCCAGCTTAGGGCATTGGCATACTTCTCAACATGAGGGATTTTCACATGGACATAGCCACCCAATTTATACTTTATCCTACTAAGGGAAATGAAGTGATTAGGGTCATAAGGGACCCACTTGAAGCTGGTCTGAAGTCTGAGGGTCTCTAGAATCCTATCAGCTTCATTCCACCCTTCTTCCTTCTTATTGTACAAGAAGGGACCGAGCTGATTTCTTACTTTTAGCTGCACCTTCTTGTTTTTAGCTTGGAAATGGACAAAGTCTGCATTTCCAAACTGCCTGAAGTACTCTAGGGAAAAGAGCCTCATAGGGACGTATTTTGGCAGCCTATAGGGACTCAACTCACAGCCATATACTCTGATTACTGTATGGTGTTGGTAGAGGTACCAATCACCAATGCTGTATGCCTTAGAGAGTTGAAGGATTCTCTACATTTCTTCTGTCAATCTTGGGGGAGGGGCACCCAACAACAAGGTCATAGCTGGATGAATGAATAGATCAATAAATTCACAGTAGGTGTATGGTGAATAAGGTAGAAGATGGCAAACTGCGGTCCAAAACACAACCGACCTTGGGCGTCCTTGGTTATCTAGCTTCTTTAGAGGGACAGGGAAGGCATCAGGCTGATAGAATAAGAATAAATGATATATGTACCTGGTGTATTTAAACACCTTCTCCCTCTACAGATTCATAAATTTCTCATGAATCTTATTGGAAATGAAAGTCGAAAAGTCATAATGTACAACAAGAGGCATCCCTGGGGAGAAAATGGACAGCATTGCTATGATGGTTTCATCCACATCCTCATATGTCCCATAACCCAGGATGTAACTGATCAAATCTACCATCATTTTCCCCAGCTCATTGAGATATGGATATGGTATGGGAAGGGAAGCAGTCATAGATTGATAGTCAGGCTGAATAAACAACTGGTTAACCCTGGAAATCTGATCCTTGGACAATTTGCCCCCTTTTGTTATCAGGTCCTGGAGGGAGAGAGGAGTAAGGGGCTTTGTAGTATGAAAATGCATCATTTCATTGATAGTCTCAGGGGTGATATGGAAGAGTACTGAGCCTGAGGGGCTGAGGACAGCTCTTTGGCCAGGATCATAACTTGACATGCATTGTTTTATCAAGTCTGGTAGCACATTAACTTGAGGGAGGTTGTAAATGAGTATGTGGGAATCCCAAATTCCCAAGGTGTCAGTCCCACTGAGATGTTGGGCCTTTATTTCATTCATCAGGTGAATATTAAACTTGGCCGTCATGGGCATGGAGTCCAACATCTGGTAATCTTTATCCCCTAGGGCTTTCCACTCCAGCTCTTTGTGTGGGGCATTCAGAGGTTGAATATTTAGGACTATTGGAGTCTCCATGGCTAAGTAGTGGTTATTGGTGCTGAACTGGTTTTAGCAGGCAGGAGACAACAAAAGATTAATTTTGCAGAGGAAAAAAGGGTAATAAGGTGTGATAATGGTGTAGAATGCTTAACAAGAGTAATTAGATAGATTTCAGGAACATGCAACTCAGTTTTCCTGGTGAATTATGTTGTTTTAGGTCTACAGTCCATGAATGCGCGAAGAAAATGGGAATTTGGGCAAGGGTAGATGTATGTGGGTTCAGTAGGTGAAATTAGACCCTGCAATTGTGGGGAATGCTAGTTTTCCCGGGAATTTAATGGTAAAAACCAGTTTGTTTTACTACAATGAATTCAGTTTTGGAGAAACCTGGACGTAACTTAGCTCTGAAAGGATGCACTAGGTAAATACCTGGTGAATTGTCGGTAATGGTGACAAGTGCAGGTGGGTTGTAGGCGGCAACGCTCTTCAAGACGATTTCAGCAAGTTGGTGGCAATGGACGTAATTCTCATGCAGAGGAGAGTAATGGTTCTTTCAATGAGAAAATGAGAAAAACTTAAAAAAACGGCTAAATATGTACTTTTGGCTCATTGGCGCGCTTTTTGGATGACGTCAGCATGACGTCATCAAGTGGGGTCAGGGTCGGGTGATGTCATCATGACGTCATCGGGTGACGTGGCAGTCTGTGAGTGGTCCACGAGGATTGCACAGGTGGCGGCCACGTAGGAGCTCGGGCGGTCGGGGATGCTGATAGGGTGCCAAGCAGACGTGACGTGGGCGGGTCGTGGCGCTGGCATGGGCAGGTGGTTTAACAAAGTGGTAAGCGGGTTTTCTCGGAGTGCCCTCTATACGGTCGCGGTTTTGTCAGAGGGCGCTCCGAGAAGGTCTAGGGGGTGACGCGTGGCGGAGGCCTGACGTCACCCTCTGATAGTTTCTTGGAAGGTATCCTTTCGACGCTGATGCCTGTCCGATGCGATGTGGGCCGTCGGATGGGAGGGCCCAGATCCGACGGTTGACGGAGCGATAAGGTGCGCGGGCAATATTCGATGGTGGGGTGAATTAAATATTATTTTCTTTCGAAAATCGCGCCTGGAGGAAACTTTGGAAAAGTGGGTTTTCTGGGTTGTTTTCAGCATTTGCGGGTTAAATGGGTTTTACAATGGTTTATAATCAAAGCGGGTTTAAGGCTATTAACCCAAACAAATCTCGGATTAATCCCTAGGATTAATTCTTTGGCGCTCTGTGGGTTGCGCTCAAATGTTTTTTAGCACATGGAGAACTTCAAAATCACACCTAGAGCTATAATGCTCGGGGGCGGGGATACTTAGATTTTTTGGGTTTTTTGCAAGTTTTACATAGTAATAGGGGAATAGGGTGTATTGGGAGTTAGATAGTAATAAGTTAGTAGTTAATATGAATGAAAGAGGTGGATGGGGGGGATACTGAGTTTGTGTGAAATTGACTTAGTCTTTTAGGAAGTAGATCAAAATGAAAAGAATTTTGCACAAGGAATGTGGCTATTAAAGAAACTAGAGCCAACAAAATACTTGGATCTTGTTTGTGCAGTTGGGTGGCATAGGGATGTTAGTTATGAAGGAGATGGGGAAAACTGGGAGTTAGGCATGCTTCATTAAGTTGTTGTAACACTGCTGTGAATAGGACATCTATACTGGCATCATGTTTTTACCTTTCCTTTAGGCCAGTGAAATGCCACAAACCATTTTTTCTGCAACCCCATCTACCTACCCACTCTATTGCCTAGCATTTTTTGTTACTCCATGGAGGGTGCACTTAGATTTGCAAACCCTTTTGTGCCTTTTTCTTTTCCTTTGGCTTTCTTTTGATTTTCTATCTAAAGCTACCCTTATTGCTTCCAAGGCCCCAGATTAAGCAGTTGGGAACCTTATTTCACTACCTATCTACTTTACCTACCAAGATTGAGATGTTTGGACAGGTTTCTTTCTCTAATCTGTAACAAAAATTGAAACATGGCATGACCCAGCTTAGGCTGTTGGATCACCCATCCAGAAGTAGGGCATCATTAACCAAACAAGTATACTTCTCCCACAAGAATATGAGATCTTTGCATCACCAAAGTAGATCATATTGGCACTTCCCTTGCCAATCATGAAAAATGAAACCTATTGGTATAGGTATCTAACACCTGTGTCATACTCGCAGACTTGACCACCCTTTTTTCGCATGTGTGATTGTTTCTAGCCCTAGAAACAATCCTCTTCACTTCAGATTTTTTCCTCCCTTCGCTGCACTAGGAGACCTCTTCTTCTTCCTTCGTTACCCTTTCTCTAGCCTCTTTTCTTCGCAGATTTCATAGCTACTTGGTTGACATTGTAATGGAGTGGACAACCTCTATATATAGAGGATTGTCCCTCCTTTTTGGCCTACTAGAAGGTTGACTTGAAGACTATTTGTAGGCCGAATTGTTATGCTTACTGTTAGTGTCAGTCTTTCCAGCCTTCCTCCCGTGATCAAATATACTCTTACAAAGTGATTTTGAAGTGTCAAGGTCAAATTTTGTCATTTCAGTGAGTCTTCAAGCAAAATTTGGTCACTAGGCATTAGGTCTAGGGTTTTGCTCTCACTCTTTTCAAAGTTGCCCAAATGCCAATCTATGTCACTATTCAGCTGAGTCTATCATCACTCATAGGGTTTTCATTATCATCTCAGTGTATAATGAGTCATTTTACACCTTGTTCATGCTTCAGTTGCGCCTAGGTAAGGTCATTTTCCTCTCCTAGGGTTTTGAAGGCAATTTCTCTTGGACGGTCAAATCATCGGCAAAACTTGTTTCCTGATGTTCATACACCTTCCCCTATCCTTAAAATACCTTACCAAATGCTTCCCATCACTGAGATTCCCCAAATTCCTCATTTTCGCACAAACCCTAGTTTCTTGCTACAACCTGGCAATTTTCTAGGTTGGGCCTGTGTTTTGCCCTTTTCGACCCCTTCCCCTCACTCAATCTCTGAGATTCCACTTTCCCCGGTTTCCTAACATCCCTCCCTACTTCCAAAAATTTCCCCAAGAATTTAGAAGCCCCTTATCCCCTTTATTTCACTTCATTTCGACAAAATTCCTTGTTTCACACATCGGGATAAGTTTCACCCAAATGGTGTTTCAGAGAAATCTAAGATGAATTTTGGAAAACTGAGAGAGGTTTTTGTCCACAACATTCCAAAGAAGAAAAACCTCCTTCACTTTTTGCACAGGTATCATGGTTTTATAGAAATGTCAAAATTACAATCGCCAGATCCAAGGAGGTTGGCCAACGCACTAAAACGGAGAAAGAGGCCCGATCCCCTCCATATCTTGGCCGAGGCTTCACTCAAGGACCAAGGCACTAAATATCCTAGCCACAGCACAAATCCCAAGAAAATTTGAGCATTTTGGGTAATTTTGGCATTTTTTGGCAATTTACAGGTTTTTGCTCATTAACGGGTCTCACCCCCCCCGCGACCCTTCATCATGGCAACTCCATTTGAGAAAAACTCAGCATTTCTAGATTTTTCATGCAAAGTTACATATTCTCATGGATGGACTTGAGATTTTGTGAAGTTTTGGGCCTCCAGAAAGTAAAAAAACATGCAAAATTTGACTTTCTGCCACTTTTTTGAACTACAGAAAGCTGTCTTGGGAGAATTGATTTTTGACAGGGCAAATGAACTCCAAATTCAAAAATTCCAGTTGGGTTGGAAATTAGACTCATAGAAATTTCCAACAAGCCCACTTTTTCTCAATTTGGCCACCTGAAAGTGCCCCAAACATGGATCCAAAGGGGCGCGACCCGTCATGCAGAATTGTCCATAAATGCACTGTACAGCCCAAAAAACGCAGATTTGAATCAATTTGACTTTTTGAGGTGAATGATGATTCTATTTGATGTAATTATGGTACTTTTTAGACACTTTTACCCTTATGTAACTCTTCTAGAAGATTCATTCATGAAAAGGGTAAAAATTAAATGAATGAATTGGTTTCCAAGTTTATAGAGGCAAGTTGTTTTGACTGCCTAGTTTGTAGTGCTTAGTTTAGAAGTGGTTGAAACAGCTCCTAGGATAGTGAGCTCGACCCATGGAGGCAGGGAAAGAGGTTAGATCATCTATATTATGTACTTTCTTTCTCATTTTCATGGTTGGACTCTTGAGGGAGAAGCTATCATTGTATTATTTCACTGTATCTCTGCAATTTTTGGCTAAGGAAGACCAGGGTTTTGCAGTCATCATTGGGATTCTTGTGGACTCATGTGTTGATGGTGTGTTTCTCAATGTTCTTGTAAGCTTTGTTATGTGATTCATTTCCTTTCTTTACTTCTGCACATTAAACAAATGAAGTGTTAAGTAAGAATTCATGCTTGCCATGCTCTGCTTTTAAGTTTGTTTAATTTCAATGTTTTCTACTATTTAAGGAGAATTCAAAGTTATTGTTTGCTCTCCTTAGCTCCTCACCGGTCATTCCTGACCATCCACTTCAGTTAAAG
>APFE030420728.1:33068-57824 GCA_000404065.3 Pinus taeda
ATACCAATTGTTGGAAATAATACGGGGAGGGGGGGGGGGTGAATCAGTATTATCACATTAATAAAACTTTTTCATTTCCATAACCAGATTCATATATGCTACTTCCACAACTTCTTATGATAAGTTAATTGAGTGCATTAGAACATTATCAACCATATGATCAGTTAACAGATGCAGTAACATAGAATAGATCATCACACATAAGGCACACACATGAACACCATGATATAAGGTGGAAACCCAATGCGGGAGAAAACCACCTGCTGCAAGTCATCTCAATCTTCTTCTTAATAAGAAAATCCTTTTTACAATATTTTGTACTGGTGCAGCCTTATACCAGTACGGGAGCTACAACCCCCTTTTCTCTTGTACTAGCCGATCCATTTACTAGTACGCAGGCTACTATCTGCTACAATGCTCCAAAGTTTTCCCTTTAGCTCTTGTACTAGCTTAGATACTAGTACGTAGGTGCTGACCTACAATCTTCTCTCCTCCAGGTACCACGTTTCATCAATTTCATACTGGATACACTGAAGCACAACACATAATCTGAAACGCCACGTTTCATCCAATTTTCATACTGGACCCAACAACAACATTGAAGAACATAATCAAACAATCTTCTGAATCACCCAATCACTAGATCAATACATATACAATGAGAGTCATCAATCAGATCTAGTCCATCATATCACATAAAGATGAGTCATTAATAACATAATCAATCACTTCTCAGACTGTTGTTATCAGATCAGACATCACTTTAACACCCATAACACAACAAGGATAAACATGGACAGCGAAATTGATTTCAATAAAAGTACGCAGCTTCACCCATGTAATGTCTGCGTACAATTACGCACTGTTCTTCTGTGGTGCCACAGACCTCTGCACCTGCGCCTTCTGTGGCGCCTCTGTGGCATCTCTGCACTGCGTCTTCTGTGGCGCCTCTGTGGCGTCTCCGCACTACGCCTTCTGTGGCGTCTCCACACTGCGACTTCTGTGGCGCCTTCGCACTACGCCTTCTGTGGCGCCTCCGCACTGCGCCTTCTGTGGTGCCTCTGTGGCGTCTCCGCACTGCGCCTTCTGTGGTTCCTTTGCACTGCGCCTTCTGTGGCGCCTCTGCACTGCGCCTTCTGTGGTGCCTCTCTAGCGTCTCCGCACTGCGCCTTCTGTGGCGCCTCTGTGGCGTCTCCGCACTGCGCCTTCTATGGCGTCTCCACACTGCGCCTTCTATGGTGCCTCTGTGGCGTCTCCGCACTGCGCCTTCTATGGCGCCTCCGCACTTCCGCATCTGTAGCGCTCGAGAGATCACCCTTCACAGATTCGCTTTCCACTTCACTTTCATATAGATCGAGCTTTTGAAACAATAACCCAATATTTCAGATCTTAAGATATTCAACCCAAAAGCATGCCCAAGCCAAATAATCTCCTTTGCTTTATATAGGCAAGCTCTTCCTCAAATCATGGATCATGGGGCTCAATAATAATAATAATATAAAACAATACCAGGGGCCAAAACCATAATAACACAATACCGTCGGCTAAATACCAAGGGTTAAACATAAGGAACCCCACGTGTGTGCGCTTTACTGCCTTGAAGTGTGTGCACTGGGGGTACGCACCTCAGCAGCTGCGCCTTCTGTGGCGCCTCCGAACTGCGCTTTCGGTGGCACCTCTGTGGCGTCTCCTGTGGTGCCTCCGCACTACGCCGTTTGTGGTGCCTCGCACCTCCGTAGCTGCGCCTTCGGTGGCGCCTCTGTGGCATCTCATGTGGCGCCTCCACACTGCGCCTTCTGTGGCACCGCGCACCTCCGCAGCTGCACCTTCTGTGGCGCCGCGCACCTCCGCAGCTGCGCCTTCTGTGGCGCCGCGTATCTCTTATTTTCTTCAATATTTGATAGCTGATCATCAATCTCTACTGCTGACATGAAGTACTGTGATCTATCACCTGAATGGGTTGCCATCAAGGACAACACTTTAGCCATAATGCCAACAGAAGGTTTCCCAAGCACGCTCCAAATCAAACTTGGCCTCTTTCATTGGGGCTTTGCGAACACAAGTACTACCTTTTGGCTATTTCCCTTTGTCATCTCTCATCGTGATTCCACTTCGGAGCATAATGTTTACGTTCAAATATTCCTCGCATGGCTCATTCCTCATCATCTGTAGGTTCTGAGTCAGGGGAGGCAGTAGCGCTCCTTTGTTGCATATCCTAGCTATCAGTGTAGGATAATCTTCTATTTCATGTTCAAACAACATGTAATACTTGCATGATGGGTGAATTTGATTCATGCCATCACGGTCATAGTGTCTTGATCCTCCACAATTATAGCAAATCAAGTGTCCATGACCTCTACCAGGTCCTCCTCCACCTCGGCCTCGTCCACACCCCTGAAATCTTGTCCACGCCATTCCTGCATTCTGGTAAGGCGGCCACGTTTTGGCTTGAACTCTGTAGGTGGGAGTTCTATCCATCATCAATTCATAGCTTCTGCAAGTGCACTCATCATTTCCCACCGACCTATAAAAGTTTGAGAACAATTATTACAAAGTTTTTGTATACTTCTATAACAAGTGACAATTGTCCGTAGCATGTTTTCCCACTATTTGGAAAATCGCGCACCACAAAACAGGTGCCATGCTATGTCCTACTTGAGCTTCCGGCCTTAAAGGCATCGATCTTCCTCCTGTGAGGTAATTTGTAAAGACTAGGAAATCATCTTTGTCATGATCCTAACTCTTGTATTTTACACACCACACTTCTTTGCGCACTTCTAGTCGAACCGACCTGTCCTGTTTCAGACTCTGCATCTCAAGGCAAAAATGATTCAGTTCCGCATGGATCTGATAAACTCCTAGGTTAGGATCTTGCATTGAGGTCTCATGTAGCCTTATACGGATCTCTAAGGCCTCTACCTGAGTTCTTACCTTTTGTCGCGATAACGCACTCCTCAAATGTGGTAGTAGCAAAGCTATAAACCACTTGTGATGATGTCCATCTATCAGATTCATATTGGCTTCGTATATCATACATTTCAGCCACTGATCTAGTTCCCAAGGAGTCTCACCTAGTAGCATCATGATCTCTTTGAATCCCACAATCGACCGCGCTTCAGACTTAGGCCTGCTAAATTCTCTATTTAGCGTTGTTTGGATATCCGCGACTCTCACATTTTGGTTATTGTTGGAGTACATAATATACCAGGTCATCGCGTGATCCTGCAGGGCTAACCAGCCTTGCTTTCTTTATATGATAATATGTAACACCTTGCGCTTCCCATACAACCCTTACAATGAACCAGAATTGGTTTGGATCCTCATCTCCCAAACCTTTGAACACAAGCAACCTTAATGTGTCTGCCATACTCAATCGCATTGGTGGTGGAGTGGCTACGAGTGAAGATGGAGGAGATGGCGGTGAAGCCGATGACATTTTGGGTGGAGGTGGTATTCGTGGAATTCTTTGTCTTATCAGCTGAATCGAACTTCACAGAGAGAGCTTCGCGATCTCTTCCTCATCCCCTCGTGGAGGTGAAATCTAAGGGGCTATTTTCTGGACCCTTATTTCCTTCATTCCTATAAACCTTTCCACTTCGCATAGCCCCGAACAACAAGGTAACTGCATAACCTGCTTTTCGGACAAAAGCATTTTAATACAAGTATCCAAAGACTTTATGTACTTACCTCGTGGTCCTTTGAGAAAGAATTGCTCTGCCTCGTTGTAGCTAACTGAGGTGTCAATCGCGAACTCAGTAATAAATCCTGCTATAATATTATCAAAACAATGATCGACGACACATGGGATCTTATCCTTCGATGCTTCCAACCTTCGCACTAGCTATGGGGACCACACAATAGGACTGTTAAGTTTCCACCTTCCTTAGCTATCTCCTAGCTTCACGATCCACTCATATAGTTTAGTAGGAAAGGACATAAAAAATATTTCACGGATCTCCATATACAAGTAGTTGTCTAGACACTCTTCTTTTGACAGTCGTGGGTTTTTGTCCTCCTGTGCCACAAACTTGTGAATTCTTCTCTACAACTAGCCTTCAATTTATTTCTTAGTTGGATTCCAATGATGTGACATCACACATCTCTTATGAAGATTCCGGTCTCGACAATGGAACCATTTGTTGGCTTATGGGGGATTGACCCAGCTCCAAAGCTATTTTAGCCAAATAAATCCCTACACTACTGGCCCTTTCGGCATTAGCCTGCAAAGCGTGGACTGAAGTCTCACCTGAAGCAGTATGGGGGAATGTTGGAACTAAGTTTCCGCACCCCTTAGATGGATGTGATGTCGATTTATTCCAACTAGACCTGGCTTCACGCAGGTCGCTTCACACCCTACTCTAACCTTCTATACCTTTGCAAAGTGTTACAACCAGCCTACACGCAGCCCTAACCATGGTCTAAGATGCTTTCGCACTGCTAAGGCAGTGAACTATGCTATTTCCCAAATTATACTAAGTATCTTACTTATCTTATCAATAGATCTTATTTATCTTCATGTAAACAAATATTCTAACTTGCATTCACTTAGCCAATACCATTATACACATTCACGTATCATATAATTATTAAAAGTGAAATTCATACCCAATATAAGAGATGCTCAAACAGGTAGTAAATGCACAGATATGATAGAAACTTCTCTTTATTAGTACTTCCAAAAGATTACAGACTCGAATCACCCTGCGCACTCAACTGCAGGGGTCCACGAACTCAGCTACAGACTACTAGGCCTCTGCGCACTTAGCTACAAAGCCTCTACCTAGGCTACAACCCAAACTTAGACTTCTACTCTAGAGCTATCTCGCATACATCCTTATTTCATCTCTGTATTATTAGATGCCTTTGAATACTTAGAGCTTTGCTCTATTTATACAATTCTATGGTCCGCGAACCATGGGTAGATCTTCTACAACCGACATTACATTATGAAAATAAGGGTGGACAACCCTATGACTCTTTAACAACTACATGCTCCGCGCCCATAAAATGCAGAGTCTTTACATTGGAATTACAAAATCAGACCAAAATTTGGGCTCTAAGCCCCAAAAGTTCCCTTGGTGGATCCTGCGCCCAACAATTCATATCAATAATGAAGTATCATTACATGTTTTGGGATTTCATTCTTAGGATATATCTCTTCATGCTAATTGAAACAAACAATTTTATTATAATTGTTATCTATCAACTCTTAAAGAGAGACAAGTTTTTGTCTTCTGAAATACTAATTTGAATGATGAAAAGTTAGTAAAATAAGTTTAATAGTGAAGGATAAGTGTTATGATAGTTTTCCTATGCCCTTAAGGATACTGAAATCTAGAAGTAATAATAATAAATACCTGAGTTTTGTGAACAAATTCTAAGAAAAAATAATAGATAGATGAGTTATAAGAACAAGTAACAATGCTATTGACAGTATTATACAAACAATTATGAAAATGGTCATTTTTATGTAGTGGAGCTCTACATTTTGAAATGTATAAATGTTAGATTATAATTTCTATTTTTATCTAGTGTTGAGTTAATGAAACAATAATAATCTAGGAAAGTGAAGAAACTTAAAAATAAAATATAAGAATAAAAAATCAAATTAACTTTGAGTAGCATAGTAGTTTAAAACTTCAATATAGAAATACAGGGGCCATTAACCCACTACGCCAATAAGCCGATATAAAGACTAGGTGATCAAAGTAGAAATTGAGTAACATTTAAATACACAAGCTATACCAAGTGTTGCATAAGTGTTATAACATTAAAATGTCCATTTTCAAATGAGGCTGACGGTCAAAAAATAAAGAAGAACTTTGAACAAATCATCGGTTCCAACCTATGAAGTAAAGTTGCCAACCATCATGCTTAGTGTGACTAATGTAACCAGTAGTTCCACGAACAAAAGAAAGGAAGGGTTGACCAAGGTAAATCAAAATTGTTAGAAAATAAAAAACATAAATTGGTTGACTAAAACTAGTGCACATATTAATAAATTTATTAATTCATGTTGTCCAAACACAATTGTATTTAGAGGCATTTAGATATAATGATGAAATTCAAAACAACTATGAATAACTTAATATTCCTCAAAGGAAACATCTTAATGGAAATTAGTGGGAATTACATTCTTGAATCTAATAAAATTTCTCTTAATAATGGAAAAATATTGAGTGTATTTAACCACCCATGCCAAGGTGAGATCATGGATGTATGAGTAGAGTTATATTTGAACCTTAACCCCTAACATCTCAAACTAAAAATATTGATGAGGTAGGCTTAAGTTGTGTAAAGAACAATTTTTATTTATGCCCATGGAATAAATACTTACCACATTTCTTTATTCCTTAATCAACATCTATAAATATTGCAAATCTTATTGTTGACCTAAGCATATTGAATAAAGTAAATTTATCATGGTCTACCTTTAATAAAAGGTGAACTACCTATGATAGTGAGTAAGAAAATTCCAAAAGTAAGCCATGTCCCTCATCTTGTAGATTTTTATGTAAGTAAATCATAAAGCCATCACTTCCAAAAATTAGCAATCTACATTGCCAAATAATCAGTACTTTCTAGGTATTTGCAACTCAATTTTACAAAACCTTGTCTATGGGAAAAAAAGTAGCTAGAAAATGTGTAGTTAGAGCCTACACACTAATACATATACTTCTCAATCATTTCAATAGCACAAAGCCCTATAGAAAATTGTTTCTCAAGAAACATAGTTATTTGTGAGTGATCAAAAGTTAATGTCCATTTCCCATAACTCAAATATACCAAGTGTGCCATGGTATTCCATCTGTAGGACAATATCTTCCTAGAAGATTTATTAGAAATCAAGGTTGGTTCAATGCCTAAAATTTTAGTAAGAGATAATCATATTTACATCCCAAATTAAGAAAATAATTTAGCATTCTTTTATGACTAGTAAGTAAAGACTAATCAAAAGCATCAATCCATTATGAATAAATATTTAGCTGCGGGAAATGCTTTTGCATGGTTTTTTATATCATTCCACCCCTGGCTAATCCAAAATTCCCTCTTGCAACATCTAGATTTTTTTCATCAAACTTAATAACCCCAAACACAACATGGTAGCAACCAGATGCTACACAATTTGATTTTGGAGTTGTATTTGGGGCCACTATAATCAACTCATGGAATTTCAGATTAAAAGCACAATTTGAAAGAGCATTGTAATTAGAAAGATTGGCCATCTAGGAAGTCAGGTCCCCCTTTGGGATAATAGAATTTTTCTATATGTACTAAAAAAATGGAAACTTTGATGATTCTTGATCCTAATGTATTCAAGGACCCATTATTGTCTTGGGAAAATGATGCATGAGTTAGTTAAACCAATACATACAAATGCAAGAGAAAGAACAACTCTTACAAAATACAGAGTAAGGTATGGAAAAATATTTCCTAATATATGGTTGCATGAGTAAGAAGACGTATCAGGTATGGAAATGGTGTAGTTACAATGAATTCATAAAATATTGGTTCTTAGAATGGGGATATCATTGAATGAACCCATAATGGTTGATGTTGTATCTATTGTATTAAAAACATATATTGGAAACTCAATGGGACAAGAATGCTTGATTGTGGCAATAAACATCTTGTGACAATATTAGTGCTACCTACTACATGGAGACATCTTAGTTTGCCATGTGTACATCGACCATCTTGGTGTTTCTCTTGAGACTAAAGCTGCATTTTCCCCTGCATGAAAGAAAATTACCATGATGCCACCAAAATACTGAAAACACCCTTCATAAAGTAGGGACCACGATGCCATTTGAAATGCCTATGTTCTTGACTTTTATCAATTGAAATGTAACTTACTTGATCTATGTGTGACACTATTGGAGAAATTCTCAAAGACATAATTTATGCATTATAGCACATCTTTTTAGTTTTTCTTTGAAATATATTTGAGGTTGAAATCCATTTTAAGTCTTAATATTTAAGACAAAAAAATGCCTCTAGCATGATAAAAACACAATTAAACTTGGAAATTGGAGTCTTTTATTGATCCAGCTGGCTCTAGGGACACACATAGGACAAAGAGAGCTTATGGAAGCTCAAAATTCAAAGTGATCAGAATGGTTTCAAACTAGGACCAGAGCATAGATCTCGTCATCCTGATCATAATGGTGTGAATGATTCGTCAAACCGAGCTTGTATGCAAACGTTAGAGGCAGTCAAAGTTCCAGTTGACTTTTGTAGATTAGGCTTAATGAAGACACAATTTGGAAGTTTTCCAGTGGATGGAATTTGGCCAATTCCGGTTGATTTTTGGGAAAAATTATTTCCTCGTTGAAAGGACTCCTTCGGTCCAAATTTCGGATTTTCAAAAAAGGTTTTCTTATGTTTAAAAATTAAAAAAAATATATATAAGGGAGGTGGTGGGCCACCACCCCCACCACCCCACGCTTCTATAAACCATGTGTAATAAGGAGGCTGGCAGGGATTGAACTCGCCTAGCCCATGCGGGCCAGCCCCCACCAGGCAACCCCATGAATGAACCAATGAAACGTACCACATTCAACCAAACACGCCTCCATTTATGGCACACACAACCATCAAACAAACAAATGTCATTAATTGTATATCATTAAAAACTGTGCGCTGAATATTAACACGTTAATTCCAAAAAATATATATATGTTGCAGATTTTTCTAACAAAACTATGTATTAAAATAGAGGGTTCAGGGTTTGACCCCCTGACCTCCTTACTATTCACCTCCTCATACCAATCCACCTAAACGATATTTCTTAATTAATTCGCCACCAAAAATTTATATAAACCCGTCATTTAATCAGTTTACCCAAGAAAGGAGGAACCAGGAGTGGGCACGAAAAACGAGGAAAAATATTTTTTATTAGTTTTTAATGCAAGTGGAACCATGACTGAGCAAGATTTCCAGGAGGGTGAAATTTTCATAGTGTCCAAATTGGACAAAATTTATGTCGATCTTACACCTATCAATGACATGAACCCGATGACACAGTTAGTTTCCTAATATGAGCAGCGAATTTGCAGAGGACAGGGAGCCCCAGATTCTCACTTTCTCATAATTCAGAAATTTGACAGTCAATTTTGCACTATTCAATGCCACAAATCTGATGATGTGTTCAGATTTTACATTTTCTCATTCTATTTTTCAACTACTTTTCTAAGTGGAGTGTAGGTGTTAGCATTCATTTGCGAGCAACCATTTCCATGCGATTTGATGCCGTGAGATCGATGGTCTGAACAACTTCAGTAGTTTGACATCTTCTTCTTCAGATGGCCCCTCGATGTGAGGTATGTGCAGTGTGTTTATGTACTTATTTTGCTATGCATTGTGCTCTATAGATCCCTATTTTATTCTTGATGTAGGATCTTGTTTCTTACTCGTCCTCATGATTCCTGCTTGATGTGATGCGGAATCATCTGTGTGATGTACTTGTTGTCATGATTCGTCATGTTTGTTTTGAGATCCCTTTTATGCCATGTCAGTGGGATGCTCATTATCATCATGCATGAGTTTGTGTCATACTAATAGGAGTATTTTTCTTGAGAATTCCTGTAGTGAAACATCTCTTGGAGCCACTCCTGTGTAAGGGCATTTTCCTTGTATGAAAGTGACATCACCTCTTATGTACATCATCACTATTGACAACACTTATTGCAACGGCCTACACCATCTTGACATCGACTCCTAGAGATGTAGTCTATCCTATACGAACTTTGTTATCAACGACTTATGTTTTATGTTGCTGATTCTTGTCATGTTCCTCTTCTTTACAACATGGACATGTATTCACTTATGTTATTTTAAAGATGAAATTTGACACATCACGAAAGTAAAACCTCTTGGAAGGGTCCTTTGTCACACCTCGGCTTGGATCATTTATAATTTAATATATATTGGAATAGAATTCACATGCCCAATACTTGCCTCAATCACTTATCATGTTATTAACCATCAATCGATATTTAGCTATAATTCCATGGTTTTTTAGGATGGGAGAGGAATGTTGCATGTCTCTTATGTTGGTTTTATACTTGTTGTATCTATCTTAAAATATATGTTTCAATCTTTCTAGTGCCTTTTAGAAGAGCTAAAATATTTGGTTGTTGTTATATTTATTCTAAAAGTCATTGTAAATCAAGTTCAACCTTAGTCAACCATAGTATACCTTCCTCAACCATGCATGTTTGTTAGTACCTATGTATTTTGAATTAGTCTCCTAAGTATATATATGAAGTTGTTGCATCTATATCCACAAAATTCTTGAGGTAAGCATGCTTACCATATACTGTAGTTACCTTAGAGAATTGTATACTCACAAAAATTGTTTCAAAATCACAAGGAAAAGCACGACTTTCTGTTGTTCACTTTATGATAAATATCCATAGATATTATCATTTTAAATTTTATAAATGTGCAACGCACACTAATAATAACCAAATAATCACCATTCTCTAGCACCAATGGGGGAAAGTGCATAAAGTTTAGGGTTGGGGGGTGAATCGCTAATACATGGAATTCCTTAGTGTAGAGGTTATTGAATAGTTATATTATACTAACCTTAGAAGAAGATGCACTGGTCTAGTAAACCATTTGTTTCAGTGGTGAATACATAGGTAGCATAGGATATTCAACTATGTTTTTTCCAGAAAGTAGGAAAATATACATTGGTGGTGGAAACCCATCTCGAAGATAAGAACTCATTTTTCTATATCTTGAAATTTCCAATAAGCTCTCACATGGGAAGTTCTATAGAAATGCTCATGGTCAGGTCCTGGTTATTTTGTTTTGTGGATGCATGACAGTGGGAAAATCTATTTGTTAGTCAGCTCATTTCGCTAGGGAGGTATGGAATTCTGCTAGAACATTGGTCGTAGGAAAAGGAAATTGGCATGATACAATCTTAGTAGAAGCATATAAAAATTGGTGTCGGGACACAGAGGGAACATAGAAAAAACTTTGCCAACTGCAGTATCATGGCAACATGGAATACTAGAAATGTCATGATTTTTTAGACTAAAAAAATTCTCCACTTTAAGTACTTTACCAAATAAGTTTTACTTATGATTTTATTATATTATGTCTTAAAACTAAACATTTGAAGAATATTCCTTCCTTGGACACTAATAAATATTGAACTTGGAGATTTCTTAATGGGGACTATAATGGAATAAAATCCCATGTGGGAAAGAGGTGATTATTTTTTTTCTCTAGATCAAATTAATTTATAGACATGTCTAGATATAAGAAAAATCATTGAGCTGAGATGCGAGCCCTAATTTCCCCTCTTAAAATTGTAGTACAAGGGGGTATTTATTCTCTATAGGTCTTTGGTGATTCAAAACTAGTCATTGGCTAGTTCTCATTAAATTAAAGGTTTCAAAACCTTACTTTGGAGACATTTTAGCATCAAATCGATTTGATGTTGAGTAGATTAACCACTATTACTTTCAAGTTTCAACACAATAGACTCATATATGGTTTATCAAAACAAGCTTTGATGTTGAAGGTTAGGTAAATGAACTTGATGGATACAAGGGAGGGGGAATCCCTACCCAAAATCGCTAGATATTCCTATGAATGAGTATTTTCATCCGTTGGGGGATATGTTCTTTAATTTAATAACATATGCTTTAGTATAAGATATTGAATATCTTCCCATTTTTTTGCATGAGGTTGTTAAGAACATTGAATTGTTTTTTGGAATTAACTCTACTAACCCCTTTACATTTTGAAGTATACATAAGAGGCTTGTCTATATGTGCATAGGGTTAATGAGTGAACCTAAATATATAAATTTTCAATACAACTTGCTTATGTAAAACAAATTGTGCTTAAGATTTAGGCAAATAGTTTATTATGTTATTTTCCATTTTCATGGGTCCATGGGTCCATGTGCACTTGTGGGATGTAGCTTCATTTTTTTCTTCCATGAAATAAAATAGTTCTAAATTTCTCTTTGTGAATAATGACAAAATAAAATGGAGACCTAAGTAGGACAACAATATGAAATAGAGAGAATAGAAGGAAAATGATTTATATTGTAAAAGGGATATGAGAGGCCAATACAATTGAACTAAAGTGAGTGAAAACTGATAAAAACCCAGAAAAAGAAGTTATTTTTCTAATTAAAAAAAGTGACAAGTATCTTTGATTTTTTATCCATGCCTTAATTGATTATCAATTAAAAATAAAACATAAAAATGGTAAGGGAATCAAAAATAGATTTATTACAAAATAAGTTCAAGCAGATGTGCTAATAAATGCCAAAGAGAGTGGCCCTCCTAGATTTCAAAGTTATAAAATATAGTAAAATTCTGATGCAGGAGCATTCAGCTTAGAAGAGTCATTGTATTTTAGTAAACATAGGGGGGTCTTGTGTTTTAAGAAAGTTGGTTTCATAAGTGTAAAAATTAATGTAATTACTTAGGCTTTTGTGTGATTTTAGTGAGAATAGGATTTAATTAAGTATTGTGAGGCATATTTGTAAATGTTCTCAAATGTTGGAGAACATGAAATATTTAGGATAGTTGAAAGATTTGAGAATTAGTGGTAAATTTTAGTTTAGGAGTTGGTTTCATGATTTGTGGATTAAAGAGGATCCTTAGGGATAAAGATGATATTTTAGGATTTTTTTGAGAAGTTTATGGATCTAAACCAAGAATTGGTTATAGAATCATTTTGTATAAATGTAAGCCTAAAAGGCATAGAAAAGGGCTAGCTAGTTAAGGCTTAGCTAGTTACTTAGTTAGAGGGTTTGACTGTAAGCCTACGGGAAGGTAGGAAAATAGAGGCCAATGATTAGAATATCAGGCCAGAGAGAGAGAAAGACTCGTATGTAAATATTTATTTATCAATACAGAGAATTCGATTCTGAATTGTGTGGTGTGCATTGATTAATGGAGTTATGAATTGTGTGTGAAAACTTGAGTTTATGCATAGTATATGAATGTAGGTGGAGTCGAGTAGAACAAAGAGAAGAAGTTATATGAAGGATCGTATTGGATCGCTTGTATCCATTCGAAGGATCACAATTGAGATTTAGGAGTGTTTGTGTTAAGAGATTGCAGACTTAAATAAAGAGGGAGTTGTGTTGCAGGGCAACTAAATATTGAAACCCCGAAGAAACCCAAAACCACAAAAACACTGAGAAATGGCATAAACATGAAGTATAGGAGGATGAAGTAATGAGGTGATGATGTACAAGGGCTACTGGATCTAGGAGATCAAAGAACGAGGTTGAAGGCGATGGGCGATCAAGATTAAGTCGCGCAACATAATGTAAAAGAAATGAATGAAGGAGGTTAAAATTAAGTGTTAGCAGAAGAGGAGAGTAGTTTGCTTAGGCAGAAGTGATTTTCACATGACATCAAAACCATAATTGGTATCCAGAAAATGGACCTGATGAAGGTGTAACCCATATCTTAACTGAGTTGAAATCCAAAGGAGATCAGACTGTCCATCGAAGGGGTGATCAAACGCATATCACATGCAAACAAGTATGAGGTTTAATTTGGAAATCAAACTCGATTAAAGTTTACACAATAGGGTTAAATCTTCATTGATATCCAATGATTAGGACCATCCATGGGTTGACGGATCAGGTGATAATCACACAGAAAAGTCCGCACATGTTAACATTCTAAGCAAACCCAATATGGTTATGGACACAAGTTAAAGTTATTTGAGTTATGGAGGATGAATGGAGATCACACGATAGATGTTGGTTTGGTGGAGTGAAATCAACGGTGGAGAATTGAACTGATAAAGGTGAACGTCGGTATATGTGTAAGGTGGTGGAAAGGTAAGATCAAATGTGTTTTACGTGTATTTATATTATATGGGTTATAATAGAAATATAGAGGGTTAATGAATTATGGTTTAAGTTAGGTTTAATAAAGTCTAACCATGGTATGGTTAAGATGAGGAGATGTTAATGATTAACCAAGGTTAAGGAGGGTTGAATAAAGTTTTGCTAGAAAGGTTGACTAAAGTTTAGACTTTGGGTTAGTCAAATAAAATTTTTCCGCATGAGATTTAAATTAAGAAGCCTTAAGCCTTTATTTGTGAAGGCTTTCAAAATGGATCAAATGATTAAGGCCTAGGACCAGTGACATGCAAATTTATTTTCATAATGTGGGTAATGTCAGCTTAGGCAGGCATCATTTGGTATCAAAGCAGAATTCTGGTTGAAACAATTGATACCATAACAGAATAAGGAAATTTTGTGTTATGCTTTAAAAATGTATATGAAGGAAAGGGAAGATTAGGCTATTTGAACTTGATAAGTAGAAGGTATGACATAATATGAGAGTAAGTGATACCCTTAAGAAGAGATTGCATAAGCATAAAGAAAACACAGTGATGTTTGTTTTCTTGAGGAAAACAAATATTTACTCAAATGTGAAGAATGGATGGAGACGGCTTGTGAAATCATGTAGGGATTATTTTATTTAAATTTGGTTTGAGTTTTGCAAGTTAAAGACAGAGTAAAGATTGATAGAAATAGACAGACAAGGAAATTTGCATATGTTCTAAATAACAAAGTGAATGAAATACTAGATGAACATGTGTATGTGAACCTGAAGGATCCAACTGAAGGTTGAATAGAAAGGACAAGAGTGTTCTTAGAAGGAAGCTAAACAATAAGATTTTTAAAGTTGGAAATGATCTTTGGTATAATTATCATTGATATGTAGGTAATAGTAATTAATGAAGCATCTCAAAAAGAAGATCACAACATGAAGAACAATGATGAGGGAAACCAATAAAGGTTTCTGAGAGAGAGTGGTAGAACCTAGTATTTCATTTGTGTTTGAAATACAAGAGGAAAATTGTGTTTGCAAAAGTGCAGATGAGTTGAATTCCAGAGCTTGGAGTGCTCATATGGTTTCAGAGGAGAGAACCAGATAGATGCCAAAAGACTGAGCTCACAAGAGAGAAGCTTAGTGAGGTATCATGCAGTAGGGAGGACTTATTGTTGCAGAGACTTATGCAACTCATAGTGAGTGAGTGAGGAACTCATAGAGATGATAGTCATAGGAGAGGTTCATAGAAAATCCACCAAGTGAAGAAAGAGAATGCTAAGGTAAATGGCAAGAAAATGGGTCAAGAGGAAATTGACAAAGAGATTGTTGAGATGAAAGAACAACTCAATATATCAAGGATGATACTTGATGAAAACCAAAGACTAGGTTGGGTATTAAAGAAAAATCCAGTGAAGTGGTCTAAGTTATAGAGAAGGCTACAAAAAAACAAAGTGAAGTGGTTTATGGAAGAACTTAGAGACGTTGTGTTGGAAATGGAAGTGTCCATTTGTGAACCAAAACAGGGTGAAGTTCTAGGTGAAGATGAGCGCTTGAAGACTGAAACTTCAAGTGAGACCAAAAGGTCACATGATTTTAAATCTTATGATTTGTGTATGTTTGTAGGTGAAACATGAAAAGAAGGAACATTTATTGATATTTTCATAAAGGAGGAAGAAGACAGGCAAACTCTAAATTATGTTTTGAAAGAAGAAGTGGAGAAGGATATCAAGCAACCAAGTGGAGGGCTTGAAGAGGTTGAAGAGTAGACCATCGAAATATTTATGAGTCATGTAGAGGACTTGGAACATTAGAAAGACTTTAGTAAAACATTGATGTTTGAAGTTGATACAAGACCAGAACAATTTCTTGTGAAAGAAGGAGTTGAAATTCAGTGTGAAGAATTGATGTGTGAAGCAACGGTTGAGACTATTGAACTTTGTAATTTTCAAATTGATAATTTAAGTATCAATGCAGGAGTCATAAGTAATGATGAAGTACTTATGAAATTTCATAGAGAACTTGATTTGCTAGAGTATTTGCTAGCAAATTCAAAGTATGACAGTGTGATTGTAGAGGAAGGAGTACACTACAATGGACAAGAGCAGAAAGACATCATTAGAGCAGATGATGTGGAGGGGAGACTAACTGATAGTCTTGAGAGTACTTTAGAGAATTATTTAGAGAATTCTTTGAAGAGGTTGAATCAACATACTGATGTTCTAATAGAAGAGAAGAAATCATAGCAACATATTGAAGTGTTGCCAAAGGAAGAAGAGGTGTTGAGGCCTTATTTTTTTTATTTTAATAATTGTTTTGTGAGTGCAGGTTTAGTTGTGGATGCTGGAGGAAATTTGGCACAGATGAGAAGCCAAGTAAAGATGGTAGAAGAGGATTATGTGGAAGAGTTTAATTCATTGAACAAAGATGTTCAATTGCTGGAGGGAATTATGGAAAGTCAGGATTCGATGCAGAAAGGGATAATCATGAAAGAGGGTAAGGAAGAAAGGGTGGAAGTAAGAATTTGACAACTTCAAAGAGAAGAATAGCAATTTGAAGAGTTAGTGAACAACATCAACAACCTAAAACAAATAGAAAGAGGTAACAATAAGTGGCAGAGTATGGACCAACCCATGGATGTGCTGGAGATGGAGATTGAAGAGTTATGGCAGTTGATGATGAAACAGTCCAAGATGAGGGAAATGTCAATAGGAAGGATGATCAATTAGAACTTGAACTTGATTAACAAGGAGAGGAATATGAAACAGAAGACAACAAATATACAACAACAGCAAAGGTGCAGAGCATTCACACAACTACAAACTAATGTTTGGGACCCTGGAGGTTCTCTATCAACATATGAAGGCACATGATTAGGAGATCATGAATGTTTTCTACTTTAGGAGTCTGATGCAGGAGCATTCAGCTCAGACGAATCATTGTATTTTAGTAGACATAGGGGGGTCTTGTGTTTTAATGAGGTTGGTTGCCTAAGTGTTAAAATTAATTTAATTACTTAAGATTTTGAGTGATTTTAATGAGAATGGGAATTAATTAAGTATTGTGAGGCATGTTTGTAAATGTTCTTGAATGTTGGAGGACATGAGAGATTTAGGATAGTTGAAATATTTGAGAATCAGTTGTAAATCTTAGATTAGGATTTGGTTTCATGATTTGTTGATTAGAGAGGATCCTTAGGGATAAAGATGAGATTTTACGATTTCGTTGAGAAGTTTATGGATCTAAACCAGGAATTGGTTCTATAATCCTTTTGTATAAATTTAAGCCTAAAAGGCATAGAAAGGGGTTAGCTAGTTAGCAGTTAGCTAGTTACTTAGTTAGAGGGTTTGACTGTAAGCCTACGGGAATGTAGGAAAACAGAGGCCACTGATTAGAATATCAGGCCAGAGAGAGAGAATCATATGTAAATATTTATTTATTAATACATAGAATTCAATTCTGAATTGTGTGGTATGTATTAATTAATGGAGTTACAAATTGTGTATGAAAACTAGAGTTTCTGCATAGTATATGTATGCAGGTGGAGTTCGAGGAGAGCATAGAGAATAAGTGATATGAAGGATCGTATTGGATTTCTTGTATCCATTTGAAGGATCACAGTCGATATTCAAGAGTGACTATGTTAAGAGCATGGGAAGTTAAATCAAGAGGGATTTATGTTGCAGGGAAACTAAATATTGAAACCCTAAGAATCCCGAAACCACAAAAACACTGAGAAATGGCATAAAAATGAAGTAGAGGAAGGATGAAGAAATGAGGTGACGATCTACTGGGGTCGTTGGATCTAGGATATCAAAGGATGAGGTTGAAGGCGATGGGTAATCAAGATTAAGTAGCACAACATAAAGTAAAGGAAATGAATGGCGAAGATTAAACTTAAGTGTTAACTGAAGAAGAGAGCGGTTTCCTTAGGTGGAAGTGGTTTTCGTGTGGCATCAAAACCATAAGTGGTTTCCAGAGAATGGACCTGATGAAGGTATAATTCATATCTTAATTGAGTTGAAGTCCGGAGGAGATCAGACCATCCATTGAAAGGGCGATCAGATACATATTGCGTGCAAATAGGTATGGCTTTTAATTTGGAAATCAGACACGATGAGAATTTATACAGCAAGGTTAAATATTCGTTGATATCCAGTGATCAGGACCGTCCATGGGTTGACAGATTAGATAGTAATCGCACGGAAAAGTGTGTGCAAGTTAGCATTCTCAGTAGTCTCGATATGGTTATGGACACGAGTTAAAGTTATTTGAGTTCTGGAGGATAAATGGAGATCGTACAATAGGCATTGATCTGGCTAAGTGGAATCAATGGTGGAGGACTAAAACAATAAAGGTTTGCGTTGGTAAATGTGTAAGGTGGCAGAAAGGTAAGATTAAATGTGTTTTACGTGTATTTTTATTATATTGGTTATAATAGAAATAAAGAAAGTTAATGAATTATGGCTTAAGTAGGGTGTAACAAAGTCTAACCTTTGTATGGTTAAGATGAGGGAATGTTAAGAATTAACCAATGTTAAGGAGGGTTGAATAAAGTTCTGCTGAAAAGGTTGACTAAAGTTTATAATTTGGGTTAGTCAAATATAATGTTTTTGCATGAGGTTTAAATTAAGAAGCTTTAAGCCTTTATTTGTGAAGGTTTTCACCATGGATCAGGTGATTAAGGCTAGGGACCAGTGATATGAAATTTCATTTGCATAATGTGGGTATTGTTGGCTTAGGCATGCATCAAATTCATATAGAGAATAAGTAATAGAAAAATACCTAGAAGTTTTTCATTTGTTTACATTTAAGGAATTTTGTGCCTTGCATTTTAAATCCATAGATGCACAGAGACTCACAATGAATACATTAAAATAGACCCAAACAAAACAAAGAGAAAGAAATAAAAAATACAACACTACTAAACCTTGGATTGCACTTGTAAGGACCAAAAGGTTTTCGTCTGTTTATGTTGAAGGGACTTTGTGTTTTTCATTTCAATCCCATAGATAAACATAACCTAATAACCACTATTTCAGAATAGGCCCAAAGGAAACAAAGAGAAAGACAATGAATATATAAAACTAATGAACTTTCGGTTACATTCATAAGCACAAAAATGAACTAAGTACTACAATATATCACTTACAAAAATAATAGATTGTCAAAACACACACACACACACACACACACACATTTTTTTTCATTTTACTTTAAATTCTCTATGACAATGGAATCCTTGAATTTAATCATGGTGGCCTATATTGTCTCCTGGATAGTTTTTATATTGGATTGAATAGACAAGAAGAGGCCAAAATAAAGAAAAGAAACTTAATTTTACCTTTAATTCTTCTATACTACTCATGTATGGTTCCTTCATTACAAGATGCATTGCCTCTTCAACACGGGAGTGTGCCTACACTTCAACACCAGTGAAGTTATCAGAAATAATATAACTTCATATACAATATAATATTAAGAAAAATTTGAACTAAGTAGTGAGAACCTGTGAAATGCAAATTATCATGAATAATGCCATACACCTAGTTGTAAATGTTATCTTTTGCATAGAATTGTGAGCTCTTAGTCTTTGCAAAAATCTAAAAAATATCAAAAATAATATCAGTTTATGAAACCTTTACAAACATAGATACATAAACAACACTTCTCTAACATCCATCCTGAAATGCATAAACCCAAATTACTAGAAATCTGATAACTCTTGTAGCCCTCAATGTACAAATTGTTGGCATTATGTTTCTGGTATGGTTATATGTTACAAGATGTTGTACTTGATGGCAACACCCGTGGCAAGGCTCTCAATATGTTGAAAATTAAGAAGTACGCAGGAGATCAGTTCAGAAGATGCGTACATGCAGGTACACTGTGAAGGGACCGCGGCCAGACACGCAGGTCAGCTGTTCAGGAGGTGCATACCCCCAGTGCACTCACTTCAAGGCAGAGAAAAGCACACGTGGGGTTTCTTATGTTCAATCTTTGGTATTTAGCCAACGGTATTTTTGTTATTATGGTTTTGGCTCGTGGTATTGATCCATGATTTGAGGAAGAGCTTGCCTATATAAAGCAAAGGAGATCATTTGGCTTGAGCATGCTTGGGTTGAATATCTTAAGATCTGAAATATTGGGTTATTATTTCAAAAGCTTGATCTATATGAAAGTGTAGTGGAAAGCGAATCTGTGAAGGGTGATCTCTCGAGCGCTTGATTAGATCTGAGCATCCGTCTAACTGTAGCACACTGGTGATCTGCAAATTCAGCCCTAATCTGAAGTACGCAGGTGTTTAATGGTCCCTCTGCGTGGGTACGCAGAGAAGAAACAGGAGAATTTCGTGGGTACGCAGAGCTGAAGAAGGGTGACTACGTGGGTACGCAGCGCAGAAAGAGGCGAACTGCGTAGGTACGCAGAGCAGCAGTGGTTCAGGTGCGTACGCACAGTCAAAGTACGCGGCGCGATAGTCTTTCTGGGTGCGTGACTGCTATGGCAGTATGCGATGCGATAGTGCATCTGGGTGCGTACTGTACGCATCGCGGTAGAAGAAGCAGTGCGTGGGCACGCAGTGCAGCAGAAGGAACTCTGCGGGTATATGCAAAGAAGCAGAGGGTGAAGTGCGTAGCGACGCAAGCCAGAGAAAGGAAAGTTGTGTATCTATCTTAAGGTCTTTTGTTGACTGATTTTTTTGTTGATAAAGTGTTCTGGGTTTAGTTTACTGTTATTGTGCATTTGGTTATCTGGGTGATTTACTGGTACTTGATGATCATTTGATGTTTATGGATCTAGTTTGAAAATTTATGAAAAGTGGTCCTTGTAAGAAAAGAAGTAGGGGGTTGTAGCTCCCTTCGAGGAGAGACTGGAAAACGAGAGAGAGTTGTAGCTCTCTGCAGGTTGCAGCCTGTGTACTAGTAAAGGACTGCATCAATACAAGACCATTGTATAAGAAGTTTCTAATTTGAAAGAAGATAGAGACATATTGCACCAGGTGGTTTTCACCCACATTGGGTTTCCACCTTATATCTGGTGTTCTTTGATGTGACTGTCTGTTTTTCTTGTTCACGCTCATTATTTTATGGTATTGATATGCAAAAATAATTCAAAGTGTAAATAAGGAAGATTTGTTAAAAGAACTAGATAATACTGATTCACCCCCCCCCTCTCAGTATTATTTTCAACAGCTTTTCTTGTTGCTAGTTCCTCCAAGTTGTGTAAACATTTCAAACCTTCGTAATCTTGGTCGAAGGGACTTTGATATTGATTATAATTGGCAAGAAATGATGGTTTTGAATGAATATTTTAGAACAAGGGGTCAAAAATATGCACATTCTGCAGGTGTTCTCAATTTTGGCTTTATTAGGGACACATATTTATTGCCTTCCTCTCTATAAAAAAACAACTCACCTCTATTGAAATTATTTTTCGGTAGTTTGCTAATGGCGGAAATGATGGTGATTTGAAAATGATTATTCTAGGTACTGCTAGAATAGGGAAGTATTCTATCATTAGGTGTGTTTCTCATGCCCTTTCTAATTCAACAATAGATGGAAAAAGTATTTTTTTATTGCTTGCTCCAACTCGTATCGCTACTTTTAACATACGTGGGAAAACAATACATTCTTCTCTAAAAATTCCTCGAAAAGATATGAAGCCGCTGTGTGGGAAGGATTTGATAGTGTTCCAAGAAGAAATCAAGTATGTTTGATATATATTGATTGATGAGGTGAGATTTATAGGTGCGAGGCTATTCATAGAAATATATTCTCATTTGCTAGAAGTCTTTCATGAAAACAAGGACTCTCCTTTTGGTGGTAGGTATGTCATTGCTTTGTATGACCTTGCATAGTTGCCTCCTGTTAAGGATAAACCCTTGTATGCAGGTAAACCATTTGGGAGATTTTTGTGGGAAAGCTTCAACATTGTTTTCTCTCTGGATAAAAATTTATAAGCAACATGGAGATGATAAGAAACAAGTGTATTTTCTTAATATTTTAACCAATATTAGAAATGCATAGCCATTTCCTCCCGATTGGGATATTTTTATGATGCATATTAATAGTTTCTTGGATCGATAGGAAAGGACTTTGTTTGATTCTGTTGTTCACTTATTTGCGACGAATAATCTCTTCAATTTGCATAATTGAAAAATTCTTAAATTGTTAAATTGTCCTGTTGTGAGATGTGTTGTGGAAAGTAGTAGAAGAACAAAAACAAGTGATAGTGATGATAATGTGTTGGATCGTGAAGTACATGAACTATTTTTGAATGCTAGTTTTCTTGTGCTAATTTCAAATTCAGAATTAAAAACAATTGCTTATCATTTGTTTCATGTGGATAGGTTTCCTTTATGTTGCTTTTGAATGAATAGGTAAATTTTGTAAAGTTTTGTGTCAATTTCATGAGAAAAATAGCATGAAAGTAAAGTAATGAAAATTAGCAAATAAATGTACAACAAACCATCAAAATGAACACTTAACACAATGTTTTTATGAAGGAGTTCACCCCTCCTGGGTTACATCTACTTGTTCTAGCTTCCATGGCTTGGGCCTCTATATTAGCTCAAAATGGGAAAATTTGTTATTTAAAATGCTCTAATGCTCTTGAAACCTACTTCAATGTGCTCAGAACATCAAAATCATCTACGAATGACTTTTTCTGATCCAAAATTGGTTGAAAATTGCAAACATTATGGCCAAAATAGTTTCTCCTAGGAATTATCCACTAAAACTGGATAAACTCCAGTTAACTCCGCTAAATTTGGAGTTAGGACCGAATCTAGGGGACTGCCAAAAATTCTGCCAACATAATTCCACATTAATTAAATCATAACAACATTTTAATTAGTTTTTAACCCAATTGGCGCTAATCCTACACAGTATGGTTAGTCATTTACCGACAGCTAATTAGTAGTGGTCACATGGGAGATTACCAAGTGGTTAGGCTAATGGTTATGGTTTGAGATGGCTGCTAGTTCTTTGGTAGTGGTCACATGGGAGGGGGTTGGCCCTCTGGTCCCCTAACCACAAACCATTTAAACTTTAAATAGAAGTTATGACCATTGAATGTTAAGAACTATTAGTGCGGTAGAACGGTAAGACATTCGATCTCTGCGGGCTGTTGACACCTAATCCTTGTAGTTTGGTGAATTTATGTAAATAGATAAATTAAAAATATGAACAGTCATCGGTAGATGAACTGAATAGTCTCTCCCTCATGTATATAATGAATACCTACCTGATGGAATAAAACACACGAATCATTTTTGCCTTATGGAGTTATTGCCTGGATTGACATGGTATCACAGCCAGCTTCTCTGTATCTCTTATGTCCCTTGTAACTCCCTAGTCTTCTCTCCATATAGCTGAGTGGCTCCTCCATATAATTAGCTTCTCCTAACACTGCCTGTGCCCTTTGTCTGCCATATTCCATATATTTAGACCTGCCCCCTCCACTGTTGCTGCCAGGTCTAAACACTTCTTTACCTGCACTCTCTGGATTGTCCATAAATGTTTCATAAAAAGCATTGTTCATACTGCCCCTCCCCTATCTAATGACTGTGGTGCCTCCATGAAGGATTTTCCATACAATGACTATGCTTGAAATGATCCTTTCATGGAATAAAAGCATTGTCCTGACATTCCTTTAGTGAATACCTCGGCGGCAGTAAGCTAGGCGAAGCGCTGTGCATTAAATTTTTTTGAAGGGCCTATGATTCTATTCTCCGGCCATTGTATTTTGCAAGGTTGAATACCCACTGCGTTCTCATTACTACACATACCACCAGCAAGCCTCAACGCCATCCCTTCATCAGATTTTCTGTGCTAAACATCTGAACCTATGGCGATTTTGTTTCTCAACATCAGCGTCCCAATAGCTTTACCGGATTCCCGTCCATATCCTCTCACATCTCGCCTACCTGCTCTACTACGCAGCTGTTATCAGCGCACTGAAATATAATTGCCACATGTCTGAATTTCTGCTAGAGCTGTCATGAGAGAGAGGCGCAACTGGGGAGCGGTGGTTGCTAGAGAGAGCCATTGAGCAGCAATTGCGAGAACAAGCTGCATTTCTTGAGGAGGTGCAAAACAGAGGCACGTCTGAGGAAAATTTTAGGGAAGAAGCCGCTCATGTGAATCAATTTCCGGTCATAACTATTTCGAAGGAACACATCAAAGATGGTAATAGAGATAATATTTTATATTGCATGATAATATATTTCTCGAAAGCCTCCGTATTTTCTACCACTCCTGCTCGTTGAGCCCCTAAAAAAAAACGGTTCATATTTTTATGATTGTATCAGCGCAGAGGTGGTGGGCTCCAGTATTGTGGCAATAATGCTGCAAATCCTGGGACTCGCTTCTTTACTTTTATCAACCCAATCGTTCGTAACAAACTTGGAAGCGACGGTGTTGTATGCACAAGTACTAGCTCTTGTCGCAACTGTCACTTGGTCAGCTGGCACAAGTCTGCTAGGAGCTTAAGCCAACTTCTATGAGCTCATAGAAGAAGCTTTGTAATTGATGAATGAAAGCTAACTCAAAGAAAGCTAACCTATTTGCGAAAAGAGATTGAAAATCTGGAGAAAAGCGCAAACCCTAGCAAACCCTAATTCTACCAGCTAGTCCTACTGATGCAAGGATGAGCATACAAACTACTGAAAGAGATGACATTGCTTCTATGAAGGTAAAATACATTTGCTTAGACTACCTTTGTCCTAAGAAAACATATTTTTGTAATTTTGATTAAGTTGTTAGGTTTTATCATACATATGCTTTCACTGTTCTTGACTATGCAGGGGTGGATCAAGGAGGAGGAATGCTTGGAAAAGGTTGGGAAGGTTCAGAGAGGATCTAAGGAGTCCCCAACACTCTTCCAGAGAGTGTCACAAAGTTTGGCTATCAAGAAA
>APFE030420734.1:0-12709 GCA_000404065.3 Pinus taeda
CCTGGTAATCTCTGTAGAATCTTGGAATTACCCGGCCGACTTTGTGGTGTTACAAACGAAAACAAAGTTGGGGGGTCATCCACTAATTCTAGGAAGACCATGGTTGGCTACAGCAGATGCTTTCATCAGCTGTAGATCTGGATCAATGACAATATCCAATGGCCAGGAAACTAAACAGTTGACTCTTTACCCTCATGCCACACCCATGATTAATAACGATAATTCAATATGGGTAGACTATGAGGATGAAGAATCCCAACCTATTTTAACAATCGGACAAGCTTTAACTCTCAAAAACTCAAATGAAGATGAATTAATCAGCAACTTCATTTTTGAACCTTCTTCAGTTAGCTCAGAGATACATAATCATCTCACTACAATCCTAGAATCAGAATCCCAGAACAATCTTGAAACAGAAAATTCATCTCAGATATTAGCTGGTAGTCCATCCAAAAGTGTGACAATAGAAATTGAACCAGGAAAAACATTAAATATAAACCCTAACCTAACAAATGATCAAAAGAAACAGTTAATGAAGCTACTTAAAGAAAATAAGGAGGCATTCGCTTGGGATTACACAGACATGAAAGGGATTTCCCCTGAGCTGTGCACTCATCGGATTTATATTAAAGAAGGATCCCGTCCAGTTTGTCAATCCCAAAGAAGGATGAACCCTAATCTTAGGGAAATAGTAAAAGAATAGCTTCAAAAGCTGTTGAATGCAGGATTTATATACCCCATATCTGATAGTGAATGGGTTTCTCTGCTAGTAATAGTACCCAAGAAAAATTGGAAATGGCGAGTATGTGTAGATTATAGAGCCCTAAATAAGGCCACCCGAAAAGACCATTTCCCGTTACCATTCATTGATCAGGTATTAGATAGTTTAGCTGGTAAAAAGTTCTTTTCCTTTTTGGATGGATTTAGTGGTTATAATTAGATAAGGATTGCACCCCAGGACCAGGATAAAACCACCTTTACTAGCCCTTGGGGGACCTTTGCTTATAGGGTTCTCCCATTTGGTCTATGTAATGCACCAGCGACATTTCAGAGAGCGGTCATAGGTATCCTTTCTGATATGGTAAATGATTCTTTAGAGATTTTTATGGACGACTTCACTCCTTATGGAACTACCTTTGAAGATGCTTTGCAGAATCTTGAAAAAGTACTTAAGCGGTCTATTGAAGCACATCTTGCCTTAAGTACTGAGAAATGCCACATGATGATGAATGAAGGCATTGTATTAGGCCATTATGTTTCATTATTAGGAATTCAAGTCGATCCTGCAAAAATACAGGTAATTTTGACCCTCCCTATTCCCAAAACCCAGACAGAAGTATGAAGCTTCTTAGAACATGCAGGGTACTACAGAAGATTTATCAAAGATTTCTCTAAGATAGCTTCCCCGCTGTTTGCGTTATTAACAAAAAAAGCTGAATTTAAGTGGACTGATGACTGTGAGAAAGCATTTGATCAGCTTAAACATCAGTTGTCCATAGCTCCCATTTTAAGAGGACCAGATTGGGCACTCCCCTTTCACATATCCTCTGATGCTTCTGACACTGCCATAGGGGCTATCCTGGGACAGGAAGAAAATGGTCTCCCCTATGCCATTTACTTCATTAGTAAAAACATGACTCCTGCAGAACTCAATTACACGGTCACTGAGAAATAATTTCTAGCAGTTATTTATGCTATCAACAAATTTAGGCATTACATCACTAGTTATACTACTTTTGTGCATACCGACCACTCGGCCATCAAATATTTAATGAATAAATCAGTCACAAATTCCCGAGTCACTAGATGGTTACTGTTATTGCAGGAATTTGACATCACAATCGTAGATAGACCAGGAAAAGAAAATGTAGTTGCTAACTTTCTTTCTCGGTTAAAAACTAATGAAGATATTCCAGTAGATGATTCTTTTCCCGATGAGTATTTATTTGCAGTCTCTGCCCACTCACCTTGGTATGCAGATATTGCTAACTACTTAGTTGCAGGAAAATTACCATCACACCTATCGCACAGAGAAAAGAGGAAAATCATTCAGCAGAGCGCTAGGTACAGCTGGATAAGCGGATGTCTGTTCCATACAAGGATAGATCAGGAAATCAGGAGATGTGTTGGGGAAGACGAGATCTATGACATACTAAAAGCTTGTCATGATGACCCTTGTGGAGGACACTTTGCAGACAAAAGAACAGAACACAAGGTACTAAGAATGGGGTATTATTGGCCATCACTTTTTAAAGATGCCAGAAAATATGTGAAGGCATGCGACAGATGTCAAAGAATGGGCCAGCCTAACCATAGAGATGAAATGCCACTCAATCCCCAGGTAACTCTTGAACCTTTTGAAAAATGGGCATTAGATTTTGTAGGTCCTATTAATCCTCCATCTAATCAAAGAGTGTACATATTAGTATGCACGGATTATATGACTAAATGGGTAGAGGCCAAAGCACTCATTAAATCTAATGAAGAAGCAGTACTAACATTTTTATTTGAAGAAATCTTTGTTAGATTTGGATTACCCAGAGAATTAGTCATTGATGGAGGACCTCCTTTTAATTCTCATGGCTTCAAAGACACGCTCCAAAAATATCATATTAAGCACAAAATGACCACACCATACCACCCCCAAGCAAATGGGCAGGTGGAAAGTACCAACAAGGTCATTGAAGCCATCATGACAAAAATGATAAAGGAGAACAGAAAGGACTGGTTTTAGAGACTACCTGAAGCCTTATGGGCCTATAGAACTACTTGGAGAAACACAACAGGCTTTTCACCCTATGAGTTAGTTTTTGGAAAGAATGCTATTTTCCCTGTAGAGTTTGAAATCAAAACCTTGAGAACTGCTCTGGCTGTAAACCTTGATTTAACTGATGCACAGACAGCCAAGTTGCAGCAGCTTCATGAATTGGACGAGAAAACACTGGAGGCCGTCCATCAAACAATGATGATACAACAACAAAGAAGCAGATGGCATGACAAAACCATTAAGCAGAAGCAGTTCCAAAAAGGTAATTGGGCTCTACTTTATGATTCCCGTTTCGAGAATTTTCAGGGCAAGTTAAGAACAAGGTGGTTAGGACCGTATGAAGTGGATGCTGTTTTTCCAAATGGGACAGTCAGACTTTTAACAATTGATGGGAGCAGAACACCACTGTTAGTAAATGGCTATCGACTTCGGTTATACCAGCGGCCGGTTTCTAAGGAAGATTTTAAAGCTACTTGCATGGCAATAAAACAATATTTCTTTCCAGGGGAACTTGCTATCCCTCAAAGCACTTGAAACTTTTATTACTTATGCAATTTCTTTTTTTTAGGTTAGATATTCTGTTTTTAAGAAACTAATAAATCCTGTCAAGGATGGCGATATTATATTTCAGTATTTTGCAGATTTTAGCTTGGGAGGAAGCTGGAAAACAAGAGTTTCAAAGGAATTATTTCGTGAACGTGGAATCTCCTGTTGCTGCAACACCATCCTGTTGCTGCAACACCACCCCCGTTGCTGCAACACCATTTCCTGTATCGTAACATTATCTCCCGTTGCTGCAACACCACTCCCCGTTGTCCAAAAACATCAGTTCCATTTCTGCAATACCATTTCCATGGGTATAGCATCATTTCCCGATTTCCATTTCTCTAATACATTTCCCGTCCTCACAAACTTTTTTTTTAGTAATTCCCTGTCACTAAACACCAATTTTGGTGTTCCAATATCGTTTCCCGGACATGAAATACCCTTCCCGGCTAAATTCACTCACGAAAACCTGCTACCCCAAGCGACAAATTTCGATAAAAGATACCACTTCTTATGATCACTATGACATCTGACTATCACTTTCCATCATCATCATTACAAATTACTGATATTCCCACACTTTCAGATCCGTGGTAATCATTGTGACTCAGCGGAAGACGAGATAAGAATTTTTGACGCAGCAATCAAAAAAAGGTAAAATACAAGGTACGCACGTTTATCAATGGGCATTAAATAATAGATAATGCAGAGAAAGCTGATAGGACTATCAATTAGTTATACTTCCAATCAAATCGCTCACACGTAGAAGGGGGGGAGCACCAAAGCAATTCCAATAATGATATACCACGCCAACTGCTGCCACCCTTAATTCTCCCGGTAATATGTAAAAGTCACCCTATCACTGCATGCTACCATTTGCAACGTTTTTACTCTGAACTGAAATCGGAAACTCGGCTCTGAGCTCAGAAATTTACTGAAACAACAACCATGGGAGGACCTCTCATCACATATGAACCTGCTTCAACAGCAGTCCTGGAACTCTATCCGGACATTTACCAGATATTCTTGCAAGCAGGATGGATAGAATATTTCAGGAGACTTCCGAACTTTAAAGAGCAACAAGTCCTGGAATTTGCATGCAACCTAAGAGAAGGATTCTCTGTCGTTCAAGGAATTCAAATCCCAGTTACAGAGGAAATGATAGCCCAAGCCACCGGGCTACCAACTAACGGCATAAGATAGTTCAGCAGGAAGCATTTAATTCTCAACGCGCAGCAGGATTTCTTTCGACCAGGCGAGCAGATAGAACCTAAGGGCAGAGGCGTAGCACTTCGGTCGTTACCTCCACCGTGGCCAAGAATTGCCGAATTTGTCAAGCAATACCTGACGTGCGAGGGCCGCTATAAGGTAATTTACCAGCACGATTTCATGCTGTTAAATCATTTAAGAAATGGTCAGTTGATAAATATGCCATATTATCTATTGGGTTGTCTTAAGAATATGTCACGATATGCTGTTAACACGAAGCGCCCACTTATATCCCTAAAACATCACCGGTTAATCCAATTACTCATTAATAGAGGTCTTGCTTTAAATAATCACCCACCCCCCATTCACCCCCAGCAGGAAGCTGAAATTCCACAACTAGAATATGAACCTCCTCAGCAAATAGAGGATATGCCTGGGCAAATTCCCCTGCAAAATCTTTAGCAGGCAGAACACATCCCCGAACAAGCCCATCAAACATCTCCGCAAACTGCTGAAAACGAACAAGCAGCAGTAGAAGCAACTGTAGAAACAACCCCATCCCCCGAAAAGGCCAGCCCTTCCACCCCCATACTTCACATTTCTACTGATGACTCTGACGATAATATCCCCATTTCCCTACTTAAGAGAAAGAAGCGTCAGAGAAAGGAAACCCCACCAAAAAGAAGAAAAACCAGGGTTTCAGCTAAGACATCTGCTGCTCCGGCTACTACCCCTGAAATTGACCTGAAGAGGAAAATGCCCGCATTTACGACTTTCCTACCAAAACAAAGAACTCGGTCATCGTTAGTAGCCAAAATTCCGAACCCCCCTAGTTCACCACCCATTACTTTAAGAATCCGTACACCCACCCACCCCCAAAGTCCCTCCCCTTCACCCTCGGAAGTGGAAATGCAGAACGTTCATAGCTTTGTGACATCATATGTTAAGGCAGCTGATACACAAGAACCAACTGCTGACACCCAAGGTAATAAGAATGGAATGGCTGTAACACAAGAACCAGCCACTTCCCCAGGTGACACACAAGAACCACCTACGGGGAATACTGACCAGGATGATGAAGTGCAACCCCTGCCTCCACTGGAGCCTACTGCCCCGCAAGATCAGCCCACCATACTTGCCTTGCAGGAGGAAATTGAATTCCTAAAATTACAGATTCAGGATTATCAAGAGGAGATAATAAGGATTAAAGAAGCATATCAAAAGGAATTCAGCTTGCATGTTTTAGCGCGAGTGGCCTCGGCATCAGAGAAAAGTGAAGAAAATGAGTATATGTGCGCCACTTGTGGTGAAATATATACCCAAGCAGGATACAAGGTAGTGGCGGAACCAATAGGGAATGTTGCCACTATTGCAGATGACACGAAAAGACCTGCTGTTGCACAGACAGAAACACCACAACCCTCTGCTAGAATGGAAGAACCTGTTGCTACACAAGAACCAACAGGCTCCCAAGAGAAAATGCACACAGAAGAACCTGTTGTTACACAAGAACCAACAGGCTCTCTGGAGGAGAAAGAAGACCAAAATAGAGAACTTACTGTAACACAAGAACCAGTAAGTTCCCTAGCAGAGAGTAAAGCAGGAGAAAATACAGACTTACCACGGCCCACCCAAATTATTATGGAGGAAGTTTTTACACAGAAATCAGCAAATGAGCAAGAAGGTACATACCTACCCCGGCCTACCCAAATTACCATAAAACACAGTGAATCAGGACAGCAACAGGAAGAGATACTAGCCCCAAATGAAGAAAAAGATGTTGGAGTATCCCAGCCCACTCCAACAGAACATATTTTTCTTACTGATGCTTATACACAAACAGTCTCCCTCTGTCAAGGATGCATGTATAGAAACAGAAAGCTTTCAGGCATTGAGAGGAAAATGGTGCAAAGAGTATGAGCAGTCAAAGGGAAAAGTATTTGAACAGTAGAAAGGGACCTGGTTTAATCATGCATACAGAAACTGGGAAGCAATTGAGCAATGCAGAGCTCAATATAAAGAAATCACAGAGCTAAAAACTAGAATGTCCCAGAAGTTCGAATTATTTCAAAGAATACTGGCTATGAGGAAGCCATCTTTTGATTATGCAACATTTTTAAGGGAGAGATTGACATACTTGCAGATAAAAGCTGTAAGAGAAGGGAGACCCCATCAGGTGGTCACAACAGAAAAGTTTATGCAAACTTTTGCAGAGGCACCTAAAAATGACCAAAATCTACTATGTGAGATTTACCTACATAATGAAGCAGTGTCTGAAGAAAGGAATAAGAATATGCTACCTGTGGTTGGTGATATATAGCTGAGAGCCTTCATTTCCTTTTTAGCCAACCAGCTCACATGGCAGAATGCCTTCATCTCAGCCCAACATAATGAACAAAATTGCCTTCTGTGGATTAGGGGTGAACCACAGAATGCAGCTACTTTTATTGTACAGCACCAAGCATTGATAAAGAATTCTGATATGAAAAACCACCTCAGACAATTGTAAGCAATAGTCTTGAAAGACTGTCAGCACTATTTGAGAACCAAGGCACCCTTGGCTGTTAAAGCAAACAATGTGTTTTGGGAAAATTGCCCCAAAGAAAGGAAAGAATATCACCCTTACAACCCAACAAATTTGCAGGTAGCACTTACAAGGGTACCTTTCTACATCAAATGCATGCAACATTGTGCTGAGAGGTGGATGGGCTACAAGTTTAAATTCCCACTTCTATGGTTATCCGGAGAACAATATAAGGGTCAGTTTGGGTTATCCAATAAAGAGGAGGCAGTAGCATGGAGACAGATACAGACTGTTTGTGGTTTCAGAAAGAAGTTGGACATCACCTCCTACAGCTATTGTCTCAGTAATTTACATTGTTCATCCCAGTACTTCGACTCAGATTCAGAGTAAAACATTGCATGAGGACATGCAATATCTTCAGTTGGGGGGATGTTAGGACCCAAAATTGACCAATTTTGACCTTATATTTCCATCATAATATTATCCTTTTCAGTCATAAGTTATAAGCTTTGATCACACAATGACTTGATCACCCCAAGGTATGGAGTAATTTCCCGCATATCTATATGTTTAATCGTTCACTGCATATTCGTAAGTATCTTTGTATTTATCTTTGGAAAGCTGACTAAATTGCTAAGTAATTGTCTTAAGCCCGTAGGAATTATAACTTATAGTTGTTGTAACACCAGAAACAACAACTACACAGTTGCTGCAACACCAGAAGCAGCAACTACGCAGTTGCTACAGTCAGCAACAGAAATTATCTAAAGCGGGTATTTTGCATCAGCTGGGAATAACAACGGCAACTATCTGAGGAACGCTGACGTGGTTGAATCAAGCAATTGTCCAAAGCAAGTAGAACACAGCTACCCGGACTCAGAACCAGAATAGCACGGGGAATCGGCGAGAGGAATGTGCGTATCCCAAGGAAGACGGACGAAGACAGTTATCAGCTGTGTAACAGTCAGAACCTAAACAAAGAATATATCATCATATTGTTGCAACAACATCTCTGTAATTCTTATTTTTGATTAAACGGGTCAACCAATTGAACCGTAACAATCTATTGTAATAGATGTCTCCTCTATAAAGAGGAGACATCTACATTAGTCAGGGAGTAGGATGTAATAGCATTTTTCTAAGAATATCAGCAAGTCTAAACTTTACTGTACTCGAATTTTTGACAGATGAATAGAAGAACTTCCTGAGTATTTAAGTTATTCTCCGTGTTCTGGGGAATCTTGTGAGAAGGACTGGACCCACCTTCCTCACAAGATTCACCCATTTATTTTCCTGTCAAGTGTGTAAGTGTGTGATACTTTCTTTCCGTAGATACTTTGTTTGGATTCTGTAGCATTACCTCTTATAATTATGTTTTGCTAGCACTCTGTTTTATTGATTGTTTGAAGTTATGAAAGTGTATTTCACCGGTGAATCTGAGTGCAGTGTGTGTTAGCAATCTGATTCCAGGGGCAGGTGCTGAACGTCCTCACCTGGAGGATAGGGTCCTGATCCTCTGCCAACAGAGCATCTATCTCTTTGCTTTTCAGATTTGTACTTTTAATTAATTCCTTTTACTTCATCAGCACTGTGATAACTTAGTATAAGAATTAAGTATACTACAACTCTTAATGCTTTTAGAGTTAAAGTACATACAGTACGCGGTAGCCTTTGGAATAAAAAGACTTTCCCAGGTTGACAATTAATGTGGTACTTGATTGTTTAATTAATAAACAATTCAACTAGCCAACAATCATGCACATCCAGGTCTGCATGATCAACCTACACATTGGAGGTATATTGAGCTCAAGGGGAGCTATGCATGGTTTTGAGATTCATGTTTTATTTTATCTCTTCCATTCCTTTCCACTCATGTGATTGTAACAATTTTGTATGTCTTTCATGACTAGAAAGATGAGCACATTTTCAACCATGTATATGCTTTTGGTTTCCACTAACAGTTGGTTGAAAAGATGTGCTACCATGCATAGATTGTGATCATTACTCTAGGATGTATTGATATGTCTTTTGACATGTACCAACCATGTATAGGCCATTATATGATGATTAATATTGCCATGGAGTTTCCATTGTTTTATCATTTCACCTTGGTATTGAGTACAATCAATAGTTGTTGATTTATCAAGTGATAGGCTTGTTTTGGAGGAGTTCCATGAGTCTATTTTGCAGCCACATGTATGGGCTAATGATGATGTAATAGTCATGATGTATTATGTATTTTAGTCATTGGTCCATATGAGATGATCATAGAAACTATGTAATTCATTGAAAATCTATGTAAAATGCTCATGGATCCATGTACTTTTGATGTAATTTCTTTTGGGTCATTTAGTCATGAGGTCATTTTATAGCCATGTATGAGTTTTTATATCATTGTTATAACCATTTATTTATCATTTAATATGGCATATGGTCATAATCATGTAGAGGCTTGGTCCATATGGTGCTTCTTTCTTGGCATGGAAGCATTGTTTGCAGTGGAAGCAGTCATTTCATCCCAAAAATTGGTATCTCTATAGCTTGCAGGTGGCACGTGTTCAGGGGGAGCATTACTTTCCCTGATTACTCAGCCATACATTGTTGGCATTATGATTTGTTTGGTTGCTTTCATGTTATGCCTCATGCTATGTTATGACAATTGATGTTTTGGCCTCATGTGATGAGATATAGTGGTTGTTGTTATGTAGTTATGGGGGATGTATGTGGTTACCTCCTATGGATATTGATACATATTATGTTGATGATGCATATGTTGATTATGGTTGTCTTATGTTGGCATGTTGTTTCTTGGTGCTAGAGGTTGTTGGGTGGTATGTTGCTCTGGATGATGATTGGTGATATGTGTTGTTGGTTGCTTCAACCATGTTTCAGTATTTATGCTTCAGTTCTTGCTGCCTATTCATATGGAGTTGACCCTTTGCTATTGATTTCAAAATGGGAAGTGATAGGGGATGATCGTCTCGAGTTTGTGTATGGTTTCCATCAATGCCAAAGGGGGAGATTGTTAGCATCAATGGATGATGGCTTGAAGTTTGTGTATGGTTTCCATCAATGCCAAATGGGGAGATTATTGGCATTATAGTGTGCATGGATCCATCTAGCTAATATCAGCATTGTTTCATGGTGGCAACTATCTCATGTTGGCATTGATGTCAACCCCTTGTACCTTAGCTGATGTATATATGTCATTCTTGTAGCATGGTTGCAACTAGATGAGTTGGCCTTGAAATGCTTATGTTGACATTGATGTCAACTCTTGATGTCAACCCTTTTGATGATGTAGCTTGATGGTAGAATGATGGTCATGGAGGAGTTGGCATGTGTTGGCATGTATTGGCATGTTGATGCTATGATGGTAGCACAATTAATGGCACACTCATGATTGTCTAATGATGGCATTGGTTATGGTTGATGATGTTTCTACAGATGAATGAAGTAAACTACATGTGATAGTGATGTGATGGCTTAATGATGGTGCTAAAAAGTTGGTTACAGGTGTTGCAACTTGATTAGAGGCTTGATGGAGAGTGGAGGACTTGTTGGCACTCTTTCCAACCTTGTTTTTTGGCCTTCTAAGTCAACTAGGCAGTGACACTTGGGAGGCATGTTTCATATACTTGAAGATGTGTGAAAGGCCATGGAAAAGGTCTAGAGGCTAGTGCAAAGGTTAGAGAAGAGGATCTAATAGATGGCAGAGGTCATGAGCTGAAGGATTGATTCTTTTCCTCTTCCTTAACCACCGTCGCATGGAGACAATGTCATGCATTCAACTGAGGGATTTGACGAGATTTTCTCTGTATTCCTCACATTGTTCAGAAGGAAATTATCTTGGAAATTCCTAAAGGCTTCTAGAAAAAGTGAAAAAGGTCGGAAATGATTTGAAAAGGCCCTATCATGATGTGAATGCATTTGCTGCACATGAAGTGATGTTAGTGGATTTCTTTGGTCCAATCTGTGAACCTTCGATCCTAGCCCCACACCTAATTTTGCCCTACATGTTTTATATTCTTGTCTTGTGTGATTTGTGATTATTGATTATGAGTTGATAGTGTTAGAGTTTAGTGTATGTGTGGATAGAAGGCTGAATAGTGTGATTATGCTTCAGATCTTGAGAAGAGCATAGATGCTTTAGTCTATGAGTGTTATTGACTAAATATTGAGCAGATATGAAGCATGTTGCAGTACAGATCCGAATTGAAGATGTTAAAGTAGAATTTGTTTGAGGAATATTTTTTGTATGCTACTAGAGTATATGTTAAGTATCCTCTCACACTTGTTTTGCAGGAGTTTTTTATTCATTTGGAACATATCCACATTGTCTTATGTTTCTAATTGAAGTATGCAACATTATATTGTTGTGAGGGTCATATTGTACTCAGATTTATTGTGGTGACAATTTTTCTATTGCAGAGCACCTGTTTTGTGGATTTTGTTTTATATTTTATTTGATGATAACTTGTTTCTAAGAGAATGTATGAAGAGTTGATTTATTGTTGAGCATAGTGTCCTGGATCCAGTTTGAAAATAGATGAAAGGAGGATTGCATAGTGGTGAGGAGTAGTGACTTCATGGAGGTTGTTGTCACTCACTGCATTATGGGTTTCAATTGGTCAAGGTTTACCAAGATTAGTGAAGTTGGAGCAAATTTCCTAGTCCACGTAAAATCTCAGAGCTTAATCAAACACTCTCCATTTCCTAGTTCTCGGAAAGAGCTTTCTAATGGTATATAGAAGTCCAAAAAAGGACTCTTGGATCAGAATTTAGAGCTTGTTGAAGATTACCTTTGGAAAACCTAGAAAAACAAGAAAAAACATTAAAGGGACAAAGGAAAATCACATTGGAGGGCACCCCATCCCGCAGATCCCACATCCCATATGTCAATAACCCCACATCCCTCAGGGCTCGCCTCCCACATGTCAGTGACCCCACATGTTGAAGGTCTCGCATCCCGCATGTCGGTGACCCAACAGTCCTACAGGTATCGTACCCCACAAATCAGTGGATCGGAGGGGTTCTAAACTTAAAAGACCTGTGAACCTCCGATCTTACGATATAGTGGTACATCGCTGGGGAGGCTGAAAAGTCGTTTACAAAGAAAAAGCATGGTAAAACCAAGGAAGGTCACCCCTTTCTCTCCCCTCCAAGTGGATGTACAACATATCAGCGATGGGAAATCCCTCATTATTGGTGATCATAGGAATAGAAGGGCTACCTCCAAAAAAACCTTGCAGGGTTGCGATATTGCGATTTAGTGCAAAATTGTTAGGGAGGGATGAAATTCATCAACAAAGGAAATGTCTGCAAAAACAAGGTTGGGAAGGCCTCTTTCTCTCTCCTACAGGGGCCACATGGCGGTATATGATTGGTCCTCAAAGCTAACAAAGCAGCTAATATCATAAATCACGTGGTAGTACGGATGCTGATGTGGTAGATGACACATGTCACTCATTTTCATCATTTTCAGGGGTCCTATGTGTGTAGGTTTTAACCCCGTACAGAAACTACCTGCATACGAATTCTAAATCACAGGAAAAATAAAAATGCGAGAGCATAACACATAAAACACATATACACAAAGATTTCCCACTGGATCCCAAAACCGAGACTACCAACTTGATTTTTCATTATATTCCTTTCAATGT